>JANRGW010033864.1:25840-46229 GCA_024733675.1 Psilopsiagon aymara
GCAAGCTCTTCTGAAACAGCAGGATGAAAGCAGCAGCAATCAGCTGTAGTGTTTGTGTTTGGGGGGGTGAGCTGCTTGTGGTTTTCAGTTATGTCAGTGTCTTCTGAACTGCTGCACATTCTTCTCCCCTGGGAAGGAGCAGGCTTCGGTCTGACCACATTCAAGACACTAGAGTGCACTTCTGTCCTCTGAGCACCCTTTGCTATACAGCTAAGCACTGGTACTTGAGTCTTGCACCAAAGGATGTGTCAAGCCTGTGCTCTGTTGCAGTTGGCTGTGGGTGCTGGCCTCCTGTTCTGTGCCCTGCAAACTCCCTCCACAGCCAGAGTACCACCAGTCCAGCCTCTCTGGATGTGCTGACATCTGTGCCACCAGAGGCACAAGTCTCTTTCTGAAGTGTTCTGAGCTGCAAAATCTGTTGTTTGAGCAAACTATTTTAAGTACTGTAGAAGAAAAGCCCTCTGCTTCTGCCTGCCAGCAGCACCATCGTGCTGGCCTGTCACTCAGTTTCCCCTTGGCTACATAAGAACACCAAACTGATTGCTAGCGCAAGCTGTTTTTCTCTCTCAGTTGCGTTTCACACAGCTTCCAGTTCTCTCTGCAGTGCTGCTGGATACTTTCCTCTGTTATAAAATTACACCATCAAAGATTGCATTACATGTGAAAGATAGTGTGCTAATCCAGACCCATACTTCAGGTAACTGCCTTTTTCATAAAGGAGGAAGGTAAAACCCTTGGACTCAATAGCTTTGCAATAAGATTAGAGTTTAAATCCTGCAGGGCAAGTCTCTATCTAGAAATTCTTAGACATGATCAAGCAACTGCTGCTTCCCAAGTTTCACAGTCAGCTGAGTTGGGGCAAGTATGAAACAGTTGAGCCAGTATGAGCCACAGGCTCAGAGCATATACTCAGGCAGTTACTACACTTGATCCATCTCTGCAAGTGGGGCGATCTACAGGAACAGGCACCCAAGGTCTGATGAGGTGTGTTGGGCTCGAGGTTCATGACTGTTTTATCCCTGGTACTAACTCTTGCCTTCCCTGGAGCAGGTGTTCTGCCACGAGCTTCAGGGTGCTGGGACTTACCCTAAGTGTCATTCTGTACTTGCAACTATGCTAATGGCTTGACTGTGCTGTATCAGAGAAAATGGACTTTTGCGAAAGTCCAGTATCCTCTAATGATGAAGTTAATGCACCAGCTCCCTCTACGCTCTCCTTTATATGCTTTTCATGTTCCCCATCCATTCGCATTTTCCAATCCAATCCAATCCAAACTGTGGTTTCTGGCTCTTTTTAAACCAGTTCTTTTTAACGTTTGTCACAGTTAAAAGCCAAAAACATTTGTTTCAGTGTTTGTGGTGACAAAGTGAACATGTGATTTGTGTTGCTGCTTCAGGAAGCACAAGTAAGGGGAGTACAATACGCTGCAAAACTTCTTACCCTGCCTCCCTGGTCAAATCTGGAATTCCCTGCTGCAGCACATCTGTCTGCATCTGCAGGGACAGCCAAGGAGTTGGAAGTCCTTTGCAGGTGCAGTCTGGTTCCTGTTTCTGGAATAGGAAGCACAACTTGGGATTCAAGGTGCCTGAACTTTGTACTTCTCAGCTCTCTGATGTGAGTGGAAATGTACACATCTAGCTTGGAAATGTCTTCTGCGTTTAAATAAAATAGCTTTCTGTTGTTACGTGGGTATTTCGAGTTCTGTAGCTTTGGATCGCTGTGGTTCTGGCCTTTGCTACAACTTTTGGCTTGGGCTGTGTTTATTGCTCTGTGTGTCCCTCTCTCCCTTGTGCTGGAATCTTCTGCATTTCAAGGACGGGGATATTGCTGCTGTTTAACTTGAGAAAACTCTTGTTCTACTGGAGGCTTGACACAGAGCCTCAGCTTTTGGAGCCTATCTGCACGCCTCCAGTGAGATGTGCTTGGAGGACAGCTTTACGTGAACAAATCATGTTAATACAGTTGGAGCTGTAGCCTAATGACTTTCACACTCTTGGCTCTACTGCTGTGTATTGCTGTATATATCCCAGTGTGGCTGATGTAGTTGTGCTGGTGTAAGGATGTCTTTGGGGAGCAAATTAAAATGGAATAACACCAAGACTTCTTTCTACAGGAGAGTGCATTTTATTCACCAACACCTCCAGTGGTTTGCTGCTTTCTGTGCCAGACATGATATGAAGGGGTTGGGTTGTTTGGTTTGGGTTTGGGTTTACAGAGCTGGGTGGTGTTCAGCTCTTGCTGTGAACAGGAACACAAGTTTGGTGGCCAGCTTCATTGTAGGTGAGTGCAGCTGTGCCATATCTTTATGTAAATACCAATATAAATCTCTATAGAATTGGGATCCTTACGTGCTCCTCTGACAGCCCTGAAGAATCTGTGCTGAATGTAATATTAAGAAACTATAAATGCCAGGCCTGTTGCTGTTCATAAATGTTTATTATCAATAGGCAGCTGGAAATGTTACATCTGAAAAGGTAGAAACACCTTGAATTTCAATAGGCTTACATTTTGGGAAAAAATTAAATGCCTTTTTTATTTTCAGTTTACAGTTAAGCTAAAAATACACATAAAATAAATAATTTTATTTATTATGTACATCATTTCATTTTTACATGTCGCATGAGGGGATGACGTGGGGGCTGCACTACGGACAGGGAAGATGCAAATAGAAAAGGACATAAAACTAAGAGCTTGGTTTTGCTTTTTGCTCTTCCCCTCGTCTTCCCCCCTGTCTCTAGGGGTGGCTGTTAGTCAACTGGCGAATGCTGAGCTCCCTTCTCTGTCTTTATCTTCTCATACCTAAAAGCTCTTTTGGCTGAAACAGTTGTTGACCAAAACTAAAATAAAGGAGATGGGGGGGGAAAAGGCCTCCCCTTTAAATGGCAGTTTAAAACAAGTGAGTATTTTCAGGTGTGAAGCTCTTTCTGTGATGGCTTTTTTTAATGAAGAGTTAATTTGATGGCTAAAAAACTTGTTTGCAGAGTAAGCCTTAGGGTCTCTAGGGCTTGGCATATAGAAAATAGAGTCCTTAAGCAGCTACTACTATCCTTGGCTTCTCCAAGACCCTCAGCCCTCCAGTTCCTGGACCCACCTTAGAGACATAATCAGTAGTTTTTAAACAACGCTATACAATACTTCAAAAATAGCTACACCAAAAAGTGCCCCCTTGCTCAAAACCAGCTATTTATAGTCAAAAGACATTCTACTCCATTGGCTAAAGGTATCACAGTGTTCTGTTAGCTAGTGTGCTAAAGGCCAGCTTCTTCACTGATCACGTCTTCTCCTAAGCACATTGTTTCTGCTGCCTTAGGACAAGACTACTGCTGACAGGGAGATGCTTTAGATGGGAGAGGGGGGGAAATTCCAATAAGCTATGCTGAACGAGACAATGCTGGCCAGGAGGAATGGGGTGCACTGCCTCCTGGGTTGGCAAGCCATGGATTGAGAAGGGGTGGCATGTGAAGAACGAACTGCGTGACCCATCTGGCTTTTAGAATAGTGGGAGGTGTGAGCTAGGGCAGCAGGGCTCTGTTTTGTGGTGGTTGGGTTTGTTGTTTGCTTTGCACATCTGAAACACAGCAGGTTTCCCTGAAGCACAAAATCCTGTCCATTTGGTAGGGGAGGAACAAATGGGTGCATCTTAAATATACTTCTTTATCTAAAGCATTGAAATCATCGTTCTTGGTCAGAATTTACTCCAAAGCACAAGTTGTTTTAGGTGGAGGCAATTGTATGAATAATACATGATGTGTTTGTAACAGTGTAGTGGCCTGAAATGGGGAATTTTGTGTGAAAATGAAACTGAATCCAATTATAGATGGTTAGAACTGATCTGGCTACCCCAGAGTGCTCGCTGCCTCCTCCTCCTCCTCCTCCGAAAACCCCGGTAAGGGATTGACTTGTAGTTGTGAGGTTTTGAGTTACACATTCACTGCAAACTGCAGCTTATTCTGGTCACAGTTTATTTTAGATGCTCCTCCCGTGAGCTATTATTCACTGTGGTCTCACCAACTCCAATTCTCCCATTACATGAATAGGAGTCAGTGATGCTTCCAGCACACCTGGGCAGGCTGCAACCGGCCGTGCTGCAGCACTCGGGAGGTCCCACAGTGCATCCACCCCAAAAACAGCCCCAGAGAGCTGCTCCTTAAGTAACAACTTCCATTAATTCCAGACAGCCCATGTGGTTTGGATGCTTTTGCTTATTTTTTGCCATTTCTGTTTGTGGAATTACAACAGAGGTGGGAGAATGATCCTGTTTCTTTGGAAATCAGCCTATGAGGCTGCGCAAAGCTTTCTCACGGCCATGCCTGTGGGACAGCGTTAGCATCCCACAGGAGAAGTTGACTGGTTAAAGGAGAACTCAGCCAGACATTAAACCAAAACTGAACCTCTTCCTTGTTAACTGAAATACGTTTTTCTTAGGGATTTTGGCCTTTTGAAACAGCAAGTAGAAATACCAAAGCAAAGCTGAGAAGTTCCAAGGGAAGTGGGACATACATTTAACAGTGAAACAGCAGCAGGGGCTTGTGTAGTTTTCTAACTGCTAGAAAACCCAGCAGTAAATCAGATCCATGCTTGCACTTACCAGTAGCTGTCCAAATACCCACTGCAGACACCCTGCAACTGCTCATGTTCGTGGAAAGGGAGCTCAGGATGCTCGCAGCACCCTTTCTGTGCAAGTAAAATCTTAGAGCTCCCGTTCACTCAAACCAAAGACCTTTATCCTGAGAAAGCACTGAAAGAAACCAGATTGTACCTACAGAGAAAGCAGGGTGAAGGGCCCCCTGTAGGGATGCAGGAGACAGTCTCCTGCTGTCCAGGAAGGTTCCTGCAGCAGCCCTTGTGTAGGTGATACACCATTGCCCGAGGTGCGTGCCTGGGACCTGCCTTGTCCCGCTCCCTCCTCATGCTGAGCAGGCAGCAGGGATTTTGCTCCAGCCCTTCCTGTGCCCCAGCACGCAGACCTAGCACACTGTGACACCACATCGCCGGCCCTTCCCAGTGAGGGGGTGAAAAGCAGACATGAAGGAGGTGACGACACGTGGTGATGCTTCCCTGTAGCCCTATACAAGTATCCTAGCATGTGTGTGCACACCAGTGCCCGTGGAACCTCCCCATGCTTAGAAGTCTGTTGCATCAACCAATCTTAACCTCTTTAAAAGGCAAAGTTTTATATTTATACGTGAATATATTTATTTAAATAGTCTTTAATATTTACAGTGGCCGTTTCTGCTAAAAATTATGTTACATGTACCATCAGAAAAAGGATGAAACACAAACAAAGTAAGGTGACTGAAGGGTGAGACATAAATCACAAAAGCAAGGGTGTTAAAGAGTTTAGGCTTCCAGGGTATGTTCCTCCTGCTCACTGTCTACTGCAGAAGCCCCCTAATTTCCCTTCCTGGGGAAACCATGCCAGTTTTCTACATGGAAAACTATCATAATGGACATACAGTTAAACCCTAACCTGAATGTATTGTAAGAAAATAAAAGTACATCCTACTGCTACGGATATGAACTGCTTCCTGTATATAGCGCCTTTAATTTGAGGATCTGAAAGTGCTTATAAATAATGAGCTAACCCCCCCTGCGAGGTAGGTAAGTATTATTATCCCTATTTTACAGATGGGGAAACTGAGGCAATCAGGTGAAGTGACTTGCCCAAGGTCACAGGTGAGTCGGTGGCAAAGCTGGGACTGGACCTCAGCAGTCCTGTTCTCTAACCCTGTGCTCTCCCTGTGGTGCATCTTCCTCTGGGGGGACCATGCAGCCGAATACTTGTGTGTCCACCCGCAGAGCAGTGAGTCAGTGACTGTACCAATGCAGGTATCCACGTCATCTGCGCAGATAGGCCAGTTAATTCCTTGTTTCTGAAACAACTTCCTTAACCTCTAACCTGAGCACAAACACCTCCCAGCTCTGAGGGGATGTTCTTAACCCTGGCTGTCATTTGTTAACCTTTTACTTGGTGCACACTTGTGGGTGTGCCGCTTTAAAGAGCCAGGTAAAAAATGACACCGGGGATGGGAGGTGAGAAACAAAGCAACTTCTGGAGCAAGAAACCTAAGGAAAAAGTGGTCAAGATTCTTTCATTCCCTGTTCCAAATTCCTTGCAGATGTGTAAGGATTATTCCTGAAGCCCACGGCAGGCCAGGCCTGTGCCAGCTGGAGCACAGCTGTGCATCCTGAGCCCAAGCCAAGGAGGAGTGTAACTCCTCACAGGAGCAGCTCCAAGTGTGCCACCAGCTCCCACCCTGCTTGCTTGCAGGGGCAGCACAGGGGCAGTTCACCGGCTCCTCTGAAGGAAAGAGTAACTTGCGCTAAAACACCTTTTCTTTTTGAGCAATAGCAAATAGGTAAATGCTGGTGAGTCCCAAATACTGCGACTGCAGTGGAGCAAAACCTACTTGGGTTTTTAATTATCATCCTATTTTTCACAAGCTGCTTTAATTTCCCTCCCCTGAAGCTCCTGTTTAGTGTAATAATAATTCACCAGCTGCTATATATTGCTACCAAAGGGGATGCATAGATGCAATCAAAGAGGACTTTGCCTTTTTGGGGAACCAATCTGACTGCAAACTCCTGGACACGTGAATTAATCACAGCAAAGCAAAGGCTTGTGTTTGAGTTACACAGTCAGCTCAGATGAGAGGAAGTATCTGAGTGACAAAACAAACCCTGGGGAGCCCCAGCAGTGATGCAGCTTTCGCTTTAACACCGTGCTATGGGGAGGGCTCTGCAGGCTGCAGGATCCATCATGCCATCCCAGTGGGGCTGCTCCAACCCCTGCCCTTTCGGGACACAGCATGGGAACGTGACTCAGGCAGTTTGTGCTGCCCGTGTCATTGTTGGGGGGCTCCACTGCAGAGTTACTTGTGTTTCAGTTTATTTGTACCCGTTAATGAAGTGCTGCGGGTGAATGACATGTTATAACCACCACCGCTTGTCAGGGAAAACTTAAAAGCCTTTGTGCTGTCCAGGGACAGGAACCCTGCTTCAGTCCCAGCTTCAGTGGATGTCTCTGCACAACCCTACTTGAATTGTTTTCATTCTTACTCCTTACACAGGAAATACCATAAAGCTTTGCTGGCCCCATGTCAAGTAGGGGTTAGGTGAGGCTTAAACTAATTCAAACCCTCTGTAGTAGCTCTTGCTCATGTCCCCCTTTCCAGAAATGTGCTCAGAATGGTTTATTAAACTGCAGGGCTTTTATTGTGAGCAGCTTTGGGAACTGCCTGCAGTCGGTGTGACTGCGGCTCTCCCAAACCACAGGGCTGCTCTCACCTGCACATTCTACAGGTCTCCTTGTGCAGCACACAGGTCACTTTGCTCAGCCTTTCCTCAAGGAAGAGGAGATGCAGTTCCCAGACAGCTCTGACCCTGCAGTTAGTATGAAAGCCTGAAATCTGTCCATGCAAAAATGCTTTTCACTCTGCCTTAACTAACACAGAGAGAGGCTAAAATATTTGGGGCTTTCTCCTGCAAGCTGGTAACAAAGTGGTGTCATAAGCAAGGAGTACAGAAACGTTCTGCTCCTTGTTGCTGATTTTCCTTGACACCAGCGCTGACCTAGAACCATGGTCTCCCCCAGAGGTCTGTACTGAAACCTGCCCACAGGTCCGGTGTATTGGCACTTGCAACTCTGCTACAGGAGCGGGGCTGCAGCGTTCACATTTACCTCTGATGCAGGTGTAACCTTTAGGTACTGCTGTACAGGTGCCCCAAGGACAGGCAGGTTTCAAACCCCGGCAGAGCATCCAGCTGCAGGTGTCCCAGCAGCTCTTCCGGGGGGAATGGCTGTCCTGAGAAATCCCTCTCTTGACTCGTGCTGCTCCTGCCCTTGTGGTAGCCCCTGACCAGCGCCAATGGGAGCGTGGCTTTCGCAGCATTCTGCTTTTACAACTGCAATTCACAACCAGTTCGCACAAGAGGTGATGCTTTGGCCGCCACCCCTGGATATGCTCCAGGCTCCTGTAACCTCTCCTGGGAACTGAGCCTTAAGTGTGACAGCACGAGTGCTGTAACAAGGCTCTGTCATACACGAAGGACATTTCTGAGCTTGGGACTTGCTTCCTCCAAGCAAGGAGCTGACTTAACACCAGCTCTGGAGTGGTGGTAAATGCTGATCTCTGTGTTTCTTAGCAACACCACACAAGAAAGTTCAAGTATCACATGGTTAAAACCAAAATAAATCAGTTACAAAATGAACCATTTGCCCTTGATGGGGTTGTCTTCTCCCCACACTGATGCTCTTTAGGACAAAAGCAGCGACAGTGCTAGGCCCTGTGCTGACAATACCACAATGAGGGAAAGAAAAGATAACCTCTACCGCTGCACTCCTTTTTGCTGTGCCTTAGAAAAGGAACTGCAGAGACTTTCCAGGCTGCCAGATGCAGTTTGAGCTGCTATTGCTTAGGCTGCTTGTCAGAAATGCAGCACACTGGCCCAGGGAAGATGCTCTCAGCACTTGCCATCCAGGAGGATGGTTTTCTTCCTAAAGCCTGACATCTGTCAGAGAGGCAGCAAAAAGCAAATGCAGCAGTGGAATGAGATTAGGAATTTCAAAGAGCAGATGAGATGAGAGCTGGGTCTGGCTCAATGTGAGAACCACAATGGGGTTTGGGGTTCGAGCAGCCATGGCCAGTTCCAGGGCAATTCACCTATGCAGAAGTTGGCAGCAAGGCTAGGTGCTGGCTTCCATCCTAACTGGAAGGTCATTCTGCTCCCTACAGGGGAAATCTCTCATGGGAATTTGGCATATGAGCAAATCATGCCATGTTATAGCAGATGATCAAAGGGGTCTCTTATTCAGTAACAATTTACAGTATTAATAAACAACCTGAAACCCACACACAACCGAAAGACTCGGAGGTCCATATTGCTTAAGAAAACAAAAAAGCCCAGTTATAAGTCTAAACCCTTTCTAAAAAGATTTTAAACACGATTCTCAGCCTCCTGCTAAGCAAGCCACTGCTCACCAGCTGGTTGTGTGGATGAGGAAAACCGAGCAGGATAGCAGCAGCAAGAACCCAGCGGCGGTGGGACGATGATGACAGCACAGGAGGAATCCTTTCCTCGGCCCCCAGTGTGTCTGAAGTCTGTGGGGTTTGAAGACAAGACTGCATCTGAAGGGATTCCTGTGGGTTACAGTGACCTTATCAATGGTGAAACCTTTAGTTTGGTATTTGTGAGTGTAAAAAAGTAAATGAAAAAGCTGCAGATGGCTATAAAATAGGCTAACATGAGTCTGACACTTCTTTCCCACCTGTGGACAGAAAGGAAATGGTAATGCTGAATCAGATGAGAGCAAACCATTACAAATAAGGGGCTAAGTTCTCCAGGGAGTGCTAAGATAGCTTCACTTATAGCCGAGTCGTGACGTGATCCTCCTGCCCGTCTTTCCACTGGTTTATAAACAAGTCACAGGCCTCTCCCCATGAATCAAACACATCCTCTGATGAGTCTATAAGTTTGGAGTTAGAGGAACAAATACTGGAAGCACAGTGAAGGGAGCTGGTACAAACCACAGGGCACTCCTTGCTCTGTCCTGTAAGTCTCGTGTTCCCACTGTAGTCCACCTCATTGAGGTTAATTTCACTTTTGGAACAATTCTCTTCTTTCTCTTTATCAATCTGAGAATATTTAATGTCTTTCCACATGTAGTGTGGCTGAATAATTCCATCTGAAATAGTGTACATGGGTTCTGAGTTTGGTTCAGGGACGTGTCCATTCATCTTGGAGAAAAGCAGGCCCAGTCTCTTAAAGGACTCCTTCTTGGAGCTGGAAAGTCTCTGCACTCTATTTCCATTCCGGACAAAGGAGCGCTTACTGATCCCATTGCTTTTCGGCTTCTCCTCCACCATATCGATCCCAGACATAGTTTTAATTAGAGCAGATACATTGAAGTCCTTTTTTTTGTTGGCTACGCTGAAAGACACGCTCTTGGCTTTAGGTTTTTCTCCAGCACCATCCTCATTTGTTTCATCCTTTTGGGACACCTCTGTGCTGCTGGTAGAGTAACTTCTCCTCTGGGGCTTCCTGTTTCCTAAGAGGTCAAGAACTTCGTAGCGAAAACTTGAGATGTCCTGTTTTAACTCCTAAGGCAAGAGGAGAAACGAGTTACACTCAGCAGCTGTATCTGTGACATGGAAGAACGATCACGTTCCCTTGGGAGAGCTGTTCAGTTACGCAGATGGCTGATAATCACACTTGCAAGAACACCAGAGCCATCACCATTACTCAGGGACACAAAACAAAATGTATTGGCAATCCCAAGAACTGGAGACCTCCCAAGACCTTTGTCTCCGGAGGCTGTGGGACCAGCCCCAATGACCAACCCCCTCTGCCCGCCCCACCACCCCCTCCAAGAAAAACAAAGGTCAGATAAGACAGGTCCAGAAGAGGGGAAACTGCTGAAACTCAGGGGCAGGAATCCTGTTTAGTTGATAGGCCAAACTTTAACATGTTGGTGCATGTTCTTCATATCCATTAACCCAGACTCATTCTTTGGCTTTGCCTGGGTTAGGATTAGGAGCATGATGTTGACTCAAATCAGATACTTCATTCCCACCATTTCCCAATGCTTTTGTCTACAGAACACACAGTAAAAATCTGGGGTGATCATATGAGAAGACACTCAAGTAATATTTTCTGCTCAAAACCCCCACATGCACATCATCTAGATCCCAGCTCCAGTAACTCCTATTTCCACAGAGGTTACAGATCATCCTAACAAGTAAGTGGGAGCTCTGCAAGCGGCCACTTCAATGAGTGTAATAAATTATCATCAAGGAATAATGAATTACCTTGAAGTTTTCTTCAGTTAAACCTTCGTTGGTTTTGGAAGTTCTTATCATTGCTGCGACATATCTTTTCACAAGGTTTCTTATCACCTCCTGGAACAGGAAACAACACGAGTGATTCAGACTCTGTTCTTGCTGCACTTTGCCAAGTTCTGACCCACAGAACTCTGTCCCACCTCTGCTGACTAGAAAGAAGATCACCCTCTGTTAGAAAGAAAACCCCTTCTTTTAACAGGAACAAGCCTTTGGAAAGGGTTATGTACCTTCCACCTCGGATGCTCAGCAGTTAACGACAGCGAGCAGGTACTTTGTACTTGTTTTGTATGTACAAAAGCTGTCGAGAAAAAAATCTGGATGTTCTTAAGTGTCCTCAAGCTCTCTAGTGTCAATTCTTAAGGTGACCAAACTCATGGATGTGCCAATAGGGCTGTTTGTTACAGTACAGCTTTCTGGCAGGGTGAGATCTATTTTGCTCTGAACCATTTTGGTCACTTTACATAAGCAAACTGGTACAAACATGTATCTGTACTGGCAGCACACACAGAGGTGGATCTCCCAATACCCAAGAGACTACTCCAAACCCTCCCTTCATTTCCCCCATGTCATAAATAGGGATAACAAGTCTGAGCAACACCAACACAGTCTCTGCACTGAGGTTTGACTGGGAGGTTTGTGTAAAAGCTCCTGCTGTTGGTACCCATAAGCTGTGCTGTGAAGTCACGAAATACCAAATGTCTGCTGTCAAAGGTGACTAATTACAGCAAACACCAACTTCAGAGAAAAATACTCTTCAAAAAGCAGATGTCTTAAGTAAGACAAATCACTGATGGCCTTTGTCAGTAACCCACCTAACATTCTGGAGAGCACTCTTTTCCCTTCCAACACGCTGGCATAATGCACCACACTGAATGCAAGTACTGAAGCTGCTTTTAATACAGTTTCATCCTTTTGTAGCTTGACTTTAATGAGCACTGGATGACAAGCAGGCTGAGAATAAACAAACCCAGCAAAACTCAACAAAGGGACAGTTCCTCCTTCCTGAGCTGTCCAAAAAAATCCCAACCACTGTCTGAGGTAGGGATGCTTTAAGAAAACAGCAGGAGAGGAACAATTCAAGAGTGTGTGAAAACGCTGCAAAAGCAGGTTTAACCAGGATGCTGTGACAGCCTGGTCCCTCTGATGGACCTGGGGGGTGTCACCTTTGACTTCTACTGCCAGGCTGATACCCAGCAAGTTTTACACTGCTTCAGAGGGGACGAAAGGCAAAGAGTGATTTACTCAATCATCCCACCTTGAAGGAGGAAATGTTTCAATCCACGCTAAGCAAAATCCTGAGAGGACCTTCACTTATCAGAATACATTACAGAAGCAAGAATGGTGGTATCAAAAAATGAGCAGGAAGGAAAACCGAGAACTTTATGTGCTCAAGAGTTTACCTGGTAATGTTGATTCTGGATCAGGTTGTCAGCATGCCGCTCCTGGAAAGGGAAAGGCACAGACATGTTACCTGTTCAGTCCTGTCTTTAGTGCTCCTGATGGCTCCCAGCAAGTTATGAGCTAGCAACCTTCTACTGCACCAGCAGAGCACGGGCCCTTGTGATCTGAACGTGCACAACCACCCTGGAAAAGCGAAGTATAAACCCACGCAGATCCTTACTGTGAATGTTTTGAGGTTTTCATGCCTCTTCTGTTCGTTGTCAGAGTCGTTGCCTGGGCACAGGTGATTGTGAAGCCACTTGCAGAGGTACCACACTGACTTGGGACTTGGGACGATGTTAAATGGAGGAGGCAGAGTGGCACCTTCATCAAAGTAACTCATCCAGAGCTTCGTCCGTGCAAACTTCCACTCGATATCCGCATGGTCCTGTGGGAGAAGGAGGGAGACAATCAACAACTTCAGGCAGGCTCTGCACAGCCAAGCAGGTGGCACACGAGCAGTAAAGGAGATCTCCAGCTCAGGCACAGCAGAAGTGCTTCTTCCATCTCCCTCACTGGGGGTGTACTTAAAATCAATGTGAAATGTAGCCAGAGTGTCGAAATACCAACCCCTGAGGAATGAGCTGACAGCAATGTTCAGCAGAAGGAACTGCAGATACTAAAGCCCAGCTTTGTCCTTAGAGGTTGTGCTTACATTAGTTTGCCAGTACAAGAAGCAAGAAAACACCTTTCTTTGCTTTTTGTTAGCACTTTTATTGCACAAACCCTTGGTTTTCGTGCCTAAATCCAATGAATTGTTGCTTTCTTCCCTAAGAAAAGATATTTCACAGTGGGCTTTTCTTGTTTCCTTTTTATAGCACCCATGAATTCAGCTGTTACAAGGAAGCAACACATTTTATGCGTGCCGTATTTTACATCTTGCCTCTGCATTATCCTTACACAAACCAGAAGACATTTTACTGGTTTATTCCACTTGCATTAGCACTGTGCTAGCTTGCTGTGCTCTAGTGGTTTTCATCCCCAACAGTAACAGTGGAAAGTCAACAGCACCACTTTACAGCTGCACAGATAGACACACGGTCCATATAGTCGCTGCGAAAGGAATACTGAGGCTGTGCAAGACACTGCCCTCACAGACTGCAAAATGGTGATCCCCAAATCAAGCTATTCCATGGAGTCAACAGGCTTTTCTGCTCAGTAACAGACTCCATATTCCCTTCACCATCAGGGCCGAGCTCTCTGCCTGCAGCAGCATTCAGAATGGACTTTGTGCTCATTTAAACAATACCACTGCTTTGTAGGTTCAGAAATCCTGACGTTAGGCAGAAGAAGAAGGAAATAGTTTGAAGCCTTCAAGCCAGGCAGCGCTGACCACAGCTTCCAACGGGACACTGAATTTAAATGGTAAGTTAGTGTATTGTTATCAGTGCAGAGGACAGTGCTGAGCTGACGGTTATGACATTTGAGCTGTTCAGCATTGCTCGTAGCTGACAGGAGATTAAACCAAAGCTGTGGCGATCGGAGCTAAGGAACAGCACAAGGTAGGAGGAAAGGCCAGCTGCAACCAGGCTGGAACAAGCAGCCCTCTTGAGTGAGGGGTACGGCAGCTCTCAGAAACAGGCATTGTGGTGTGGGACAGGGAGTTTGAGTAACATATGGCTGAGCATGAGGCCCAAAGAATTAGTACACCAGCTTCATGGCTGAGCTCCAGTGTTCTGACATGGGGAAATGTGCTCAGATCTGGACAGTGAAGTGCAGCTGAATTCCGTTTTAGTGGTGTATTCAGATCATGTGCAGCTCTCGGTTCAAACCAAGAGCCTCAGTGGCCCAGGAGCACATCAGCCTCTGCAGATGGCCTGAATCAGCCTAGAACACTACTGTTCCCCTGCCGACTTACTGAAAGGGCTGTTTTCAAGCCACAGGTACACTCAGACCAGCAGCCTGCCATGCTCCTTCTTGCCTCACACATTATCAGTCCCCATAAGCAAGGAAACTGCAGCATCACTGTGAAGTATTAGAAGCTGATTCTGGTGGAAATGAAGCTCTGGGTAGGAAAAAAAACGCAGTTTGCAGCAGTAACTGCCACTAAGAAAATAAAAGAACAAGTGTTGCTCATCTATTCTTCATTTGTCTCTTCCTGCATGAGACCAGCACTGAGTTATTCAGTCCTACTGTGAGTAAACCTTTCCCACTTGGCAACACTGACAGCACTGTCTGGGGCAGCTGCAGAGGTTGGGGTATGGCAGTAGCTGAAAGAGGCTGCAAAGGCTGTTATTCTGGAGAGAGATGTGTGTGTTCTCTGTCAATACAGAAGCAGATGTGAATCTGCTCAGGTGTTAACAGGACTCAACAGGTCCTATTGAGGAGTCAGAAGGGAGAAGGATCTAAATCCACCCTGCCCTTCTACAAAGGCCCGGTGTGGTGGTGGGGTGGGATCAGGTGTGGTGACTTGGCGGCAATTCCCTTCAGCACCTTATAAAAAGGGCATGTCCTGGGCAGAGGAGGTTAGCAGGGGATGTGGATGCTGGTTGCAGAGGGAGGTAAGGCACAGCACAGCTATAGCATGGGGACTGAAATGAGTGCCTGGGAAAGGAAGAAAAGGGATAAAACTCTTTTCTGTGCAGTGGTTTCTTTTTGTTCCTTCACTTTAAAATAGCTGTAGGGGACCACGTGAGCTTGACCAGGGACTGAATGCAGGCACAGGGCAGTGCTGTGGAACATAATGGGAGCTCTTCATTAGGGAAGGTTTGTGGCTGGTCTGAACAAATCCCTGCTGATGTCAGTGTCTGTGGGTGAGGTTGGTGGGCACTCGCTTCAACCCCACCTGTATTTACTCCTTCCCATGCTCAGTCAGTGAGTGCAACATAACCTCTCTTAAAAGACAAGCTCTCCCTTCGAAGCATCTTTTCTGTTGTCTGCTGCTGCTGTGATTTTCCCAGGGTTTATAAGCTCAGCCTGTCTCAATTACTCACCTTGATGTTTTGAGGACCTGAGCAAATCATATGAGAGCTCCAGCAGCAGCTTTGTGTTGGAAATACAGCAAAGAGACATCTTGGTTTTACTGAGCATGCCTTCGTGTGCCAGGAAGCCATTTCCTTGGTTAGAGCTCTCTTTAGTGCTGTAAGCACTGAAGTCTACACATGAAGCTACAGTTTTCCTAACTCTCCTCCCTGTGGTGAGTACCAGGAGTACCATGCTTCAGCAATCATTCAGTACCCATTTCAAAGCTGAAGCTCTCCTGAGGTACAGCCGTATCTCGGTCGCTGCACTGGCTGTGAGCACGGCCCAGGGGACCACCAGATGCGCTCCAGGTTTTGGAGCATCCCATAGCATCACAGAGTGGTTTGGGTTGAAGGGACCTTAAAGCTCATCCAGTTCCACCCCCTGCCATGGTCAGGGACACCTTCCACTAGAGCAGGTTGCTGCAAGCCCCATCCAGCCTGACCTTGAACACTGCCAGCCCGGATTCCCCCGTGGAAGGTGTTACCTGCTGCGGTGCTGCACTGGCTGCTGATTTAGCGATGGGTCCACAGGAGGTGGGTGTTGGAGCCCGCTCCCAGGGACATCCAGCATGGATATAACCCCTGGAGGCTTCAGTCACAGCGGGCTCCTGAGAGCGCTGGCAGAGGGCACAGCACATCGCACACCCGCAGGGAGCTCAGCGGATGAGGCGTGCCCGCAGCGCCCTGCCGTGGTGAGGAGCTTCCAGCGGGGATGGGCTCCTGCGCTGCCTCACACAATGGATGACAACTCTTTGGTAACGTCTACAATAACGTAAAGAAACGCATCCACTAATGCTGAGAGTGTGACCTTGTTGCTAGGAATTTACAACTGTCCTCTCTTTGAGCTTCTGTTGCTCTTGCCCTTGTTCTCATCACCGTTTACTTTTAAGCACTGCTCATCATTACAGCTATAAAACATTCCCCTTCTTAAGAGGGCCAAGCCCTCAAGCTCAAAGAACACACGAACTCAGAAACAAGCACTCAGCTTCTCTGTAAGAACAAAAGAAATGTATGCCTTACCATCACAGCGTGGATGTGTCACCAGCCACATAATCCTCTTGCAAGTCTCTGCCATTTGAAGTGAGAATTAATCTCCCATAAAGATTTCCCCGTGGGATCACTGAAGCCGTCTCACTGTAGCGGTTGTGAGGATTTTCTAATTCACTCAAAGTGATGTATTCACAGATGTGCCACATTTGAAATAATTACCTGCTACACTGATGGTCCAGGGTAATTCCAGCATCCATCTCTGGGTAGAAAATCTGTTGTTTACATTTTGTCAAATCTTTGCTAGAAAGATTTCCATCACCATCTCCTTCCTCACTGGGCCATATGGTTTTGATCATCCTTTGCCAAGCAACAGCCAGTTTCTCAGCTGGTACTGACCCAGCCAGCACAGACCCAGACTGTCTCAGTCCTCTGCACGAGGTGGTTTCCACTGCCACAGCCTCCAGGTTCACAAACCTCTTTGTGTCATTTCAGCTCCCCCGTGGCTGGGAAGCTGATGGAGGAAACGGCTGTTACTTTCAGCACACAGGAGCTGAAGCACAGGGCTGTCCAGTGGGAAGCCTCTGGCAATGCAGGGCACAGGAGCCCGATCTCATGACTCTTGAATTAGCACCCCTGAAAGCACTGGGGTAGTTCTGAGTTCAGGTTATGAAATGGACTGTGGCAGCTCCCTGAGCTCTGCTGTTGCACACTGTGGTTAGCTCTGGATTAGGCTGGTGCAGAGCCATGGTACAAAGACACAGCTAAAGCATAATGCTGAGGTGATGGTAATGCTCAGCAGCGAAGCACCCTGAGAGCTTAAAACCTGCCCACTGCAAAACAATCACACGATAACCAGTTACTTAAGCTCCTCTATACTACACAGAGGTGCACTGAGAAGTGTGTTCCTGGGATGCAAATCCTCCCCATGCCCATTAGGAAAGAATAAAGATGCCCAGCATCTTTCTAGCTGGCATAAAAAGGGCAGCATGTGCTTTTCTTGTGTTTTATGATACAGCAGTCAGTGGGCTAAGCTGGAAATCAGGCTACTGCCTGTCAGATGCAGACACAGATGGCTGTGATGATGCCCTCGGGACCACGCTGTCTGGCTGTGGCTGAGAGCCTTGGAAAGAGGCACAGGAAGCTTTCCAGTTGTGCTGGGAATAGTGGCAGAAGCATTTCTGCACCAGCAGTAGCAGGATTGGGCCCTGCTGCTGTCCCAGGAGGTGTCAGCAGCAGCCCCATGAGATTAGGAGTGCCCAGGATGTAGTATTTTTCTCTAGGAAGGAAGGAGACATAGAGTTCACCTCGAAAAGGTGATCACCAACATCTCATCTGCAGCTTATGGAGAAGTCATTAAACTCTCTCTAGTATATTTCTATCTCACGTGCCTTTTTATCACTCTTTGCTAAATCCAGAGCAGGAAACAGCCCAGAAAATACATCAGCTTTTGGGCAGGCTAGCACAAACAATACACCCTGGTGTTCCCCGAATAGGAAGCATTGCAGAAAAGCAGTCAGGGGAAAGTTATGCTTTCCAGAACCTGGCACAGACAGCTCTTGTGCAGCTCTGAAGCTGTTAATTTTGTAATACGTGTTGGGCAAGCTGGTGGTAGCATCAGCAGAGCCTGGAGGGTTAACAACGAGCTCAGAGCTTTGAGCAGCAAAACCCCAAGCAGATTATTTGAGGTAAATGGTGTTTGATAGTTTCCAAAGAAAAATATGTCATGAAAAAAAGAAAGAAAAAGTCTGTGAGAGTAATCAGGCACCTACAAAGGCAATTAATGCACAGGTAATTCCACTGAGGCTGCCAACAAATGACTTTGCTTTCACAGCCGGGGATGACATACTGAAGGGTAAGAACTTAATAGGATCAATCTCGAATACAAGAAAAATTACTAGAGGAGGACAATCGAGCAGTAGAAGAAGCAATCAGAACAGTGAGGGAACGAGGCAGCCAGAGAAGAGACGAAAGTGCTGCCTAGCACAAAATGACTGGGTAAAGCAAATGCAATCCTCACCAGCCGTCCATACCATGGCTGCTGTGGTGGCCCCAGGACAGCCACACACTGCTTTGAAGAGGAGCAAGTGGAAAAGCCTGGAAAGAACCAGCCCACAGCAGACTCAAACCAGCACATACAAAGTGAAGGAGCACTCAGAAGTGAGGGAAAAGGTGCCCCGAGAGCTGCAGAGCAGAGCCCATGCATGAGCACTCAGTGTGAGCATGGGCAGGGAGAGCTGTTCCCTGAGGCCCATTCTGCTCCAGCACAGGAAAGGAAAAGGATGTAAAGAAACATGCATAAATAAACACCAGTGGTAGGATACAAGTGAATTCTTAGGCCAGGATACAGCTGAAGACTTAACTTCAGAACTCTCCTTATCTGGTACAGGCAGATGGCAGCAAGGCTCTTGGGTGAGGGAATCAAGCAGAGCACAAGGGAGAAAACCACCAAAATCGGAACTTTTACACAGCAGACATTTCAAGTAAGTCATCAATGGGATTAAGCCTTAAAATCCTGAAAGCTGGATAAAGATCCCACTCATGGCAGAGCCCACAAAAGAACAAACTGTAAAAGGGGAAAGTAGGAAAAGCTTCCTTAATTTTGCAGCACCCAAGGTCCATCACTTCAAACAGATCAAGGGAATGGCCAGTTCAGTGTCAACAAGACACGGAGCACAGCAACAGCATTGTGTAATGAGATGGATAAAGGACTCCATCCTTGGAACGTACCCAAAGAGACCTGGAAATTATGGGAATGGGGCAGGTCACTGGTTGCAGTAGAAAAGAAAACCACTAATAGCTTGTGAATACAGAAGGTTGAGCAAAGAGCACAGGCATTCACTCTGGAGTGACACCACAGGCAGACCTCCCTGATGAGCTGCTGCTCTGGCCATCACTTCTCAAGATGATCTCCATACTGTGAGCTGGTTGATTTTCCCAGCTCTGGGGAATCAGTTTGTTTGTGCTTGGAAAATGCACGCTTTAGCATCTCTGCTATTTTTATCCTCCATGTGCAGAATATACTCATAATTAACAGTTTTATTATAGCTTGACTGTGCTACATTCCACAATGTATTTAGGTTATATATATATATCAGTTACCTTTCATCTCCCACCAGCAGATTGGATAGAAACAAAGATAGGTAATGAGAAGGCCAGGGAATATCATACTTGAGAAAACACAGAACTGTGGACTGTGCCGGTTTTAGAGCAGTTAAATTATGTGAACTGACACCTTTTTTTATTTCAGTCATCTTCCAGCAAAGTTCAGTTTTTATTCTAATAGCCAAACAAATCAGAGCAGGAGGAAGGTCCTGCAGACAAACAGCTCCCTAAAAAAGCCTCAGCAGGAAGAAACAATGACAAAGATATCACTAAGGCTTGTTCTTCCTGCCATACATTCCCCCTCCTTTATCACTGCCTGATAAGAGCCTCTTTTCATGCTGAAGGTCAGAGAGATAAGGTGCATCTGTGCTGGTAATGTTAACTACCTCCAGCCAGGTCAAAATCAAGTAATTCGCACACGCCTGTAGAGGAATGGTGGACTGAAAAGGTCAAACCCAGAGTGCTGATGTAATTCCATGGCATGCAGAAAATCACTTCCCCTCATTTCTACCTGCACTATCTCCAGAATGTTACCTTTTTTCTGCAGAGCAGGTTAGCCTGGGATTTGACCAGGAAGGAACAAGAATTGTCTTCAAATCCATTGCTGGACCGGTGGGGGCCAGATAGAGGGGAGAATCAGGTACTTCTCTGTACCCCTCTTTATTTACTTATCATTTTCTTGTAGCTTCCAAGAGAAATTATTCCCAAGAAAAAAAATCCCAGTTCGGATCCACATGTTAATTCCATATCCCAGGATCCACTCTGTGCCATAATAATGATGTGGTATCAGCTGGGAAACGTGAAGTCAGCTGCAACAAAGGTATTTAAAGGCCTAACAGATTATTTAATGTGTTCTTTAGGGCCATTTGTAATTTTCAGATCTGAGCTCTGATTATGAATAATCACAAACTACATTTGATGGTCTTTGCTGACTCCTGTGCTACAGAAATGTTTACTAGAGTAGCCAGTATCTGAAGGGGGGCTATAGGGATGCTGGGGAGGGACTCTTCATTAGGGACTGTAGTGATAGAACAAGGGGTAATGGGTTCAAAC
>JANRGW010033864.1:46329-66541 GCA_024733675.1 Psilopsiagon aymara
TGGACAGAGCCTTGGGTGATATGGTTTAGTGTGAGGTGTCCCTGCCCATGGCAGGGGGGTTGGAACTGGATGGTCTTGAGATCCTTTCCAACCCTAACCTTTCTATGATTCTATCTGGTCACATGCAGCTGACCAGGAGGGCAGGAACACAATAAATTCCTGATTGCTCTGACCATGGGAGATGTTCTCATGTGTTGCTGGAATTTCCCTGAATCAAAGCTCTGCCTCACTGTCTCTCCTTATGCTTTATGACCTTTCTGTGCACATACATACACAGCCCTTATGTCCCTTCCTTAAGTAACTAAAAGAATGAAATAATCATGCCTGAACTTCCATAGTCAAGGAACGAAACTGTGTACATGTACTCAGGTACCAGAAGCTTTAGTGGTTTTGGGTGGTCATAAGCTGCCTTTCCTCAGCAAAGCTTGACTATGTCCTGTATTGAGGCTCTAAAGGTCATCTCATCAGTGCGAGAAGCATGTGCCCAACACCTCTGGAAGCAGCCTGCTTGTACAGTCACTTAATGTAGTGCCTGAGCTGAGCTGCCAGAAATTGAGTAATTGCTGCAAAATCTTAGTTAACATCCCAGTCATTTAAATACATCCTCGAGCCCCAGGAAAGGGACCCACTGTAAATGTATGAGATTGCTTAAGTAGCCAAGTGAATCCTGAGCCATGCATCGAGTTAGGAGATGAAGCTGACTCTGAAAGCAGGATCTGAGCTGAGGAGCTGCAGGAGCCGGACCAGAGAGCAGAAACAGCCCAGGAGCCAAGCACAGCATCCAGGTTATCAGACATCTTCCTGTTTAATTGGATGGAGTTGTTTGTTTCCTGTTTCACCTGTAATAAAATCAGCATCAACTTATTTGCTAGACTGCAGTGTGTTGGAAAGAAATCTCTGAACCACCGGCATCTAAACAGTCATGTTTCAGGCCGTTCTTAATATAGCTGTTGCCATTGCTCAGCATCAGGTGAAAGCTTCTCCAAGATAAATCCCTTTTAGCTTTTCACTGCTTTTTCCTCAGTAATTTCTTCCTTTATCTTTCACTTTTCGTCTTTTCTTCTGCCTTTTTAGCTAAGGTCCCCCTGATGCAGAAGCACAAGATAATGCTAATTGAGCTTGTCAGGCCTAAATAAAAGATGTGATAATGCAGAGGGCTGCAACCTATGTGGTTCCATCTGGATACTTAAACTCCTCTCATGTAGCAAGAGCAGCCCTTGCTGCGCTGCTTTGCACGTAATGGGCAGAGAATTATTGACCTGTCATAAAGGCCACTAGTGTGTTCACTACACCACAGAAACCAGAACCCACCTGTGTAAATGGCAGCAAATTCCCTGTAGTACCTTAAACCAGAGCAGGGGTCACCCGCAGATTGCAAGCTTGTCTTGGTTTTCACTTAAATATAATGGGTTTGCTCCTCTGTCTAAGTCTCGAAATGGTTTGGCCGTGGTGGTACACAGGGTCAGGTAAATATCTGGGTTTTCAAAGATTAAAAACAACAGACAGGATTAACCTGCTGATCCTGATGACAATACCCTCGTGAGCAGGGGGTTGCAGGATTGGGCTCTAGGATGGAGGATTAGTTTTGTCTAATCTAACCGCAAAAGAAAGATGCTGCATGTGAAGTCAGAGCACACTGAGTGCTTCCATTTAGAGGCTCTGCAAACACCAGATGAATATTAACAACTTGATTCAAGTCCATGGGTTATATGTAATTAGGCCAAAGCTAGCAAAAAGACAAACAGTTCTACACCTTCAAATGAATACTTGAGCTTGCTAACAAAAAGTAATTAAGCTGCCTGCCAGTCTAGAGCAAGGCTCCGGGCTAATTTCACACACAGGCCACTAGCTGTATGGTAGCATCCTGGCACGCTGCTGCTCCAATGCTTTTCCCTTTCAAGTGAAAAGCTGCCAGGGGTCCCCCACATCCAGTCAAAAGCCACAGAGAGAGCATCCAGCCTTGGGAATCGATCCCACTCCTCTAAAGATGTGCTGCAGCTACCCAGGAGGGACCTGGAGAGCAGGGGTCCAGCGTTTCTTGACACGTATTGCACTCCGCAGGGAGAAGTAACAGAAATCTGCCTGTCCAAATGTCACAGAAGGCCTCGGGTAAGTTCAGGAGAGCTTGTGATTTCAATTAATTATTACTGATGACACGGATGAGTTCTGGGAGCTCAGTAATTGACATTTGGGTAATTAGAGCTGCATTGCAGAATGAAGCAAAGACTTGAGCATTTTACCTGCGCTGGCTCTGCTTGTGGGCAGGACCAGCAGGATGCATGTGCTGGTCAGCTGGAGTCCCCAAGAGCCACGAAACTGGTATTTAAGAACCAGTGATATTTCACTCAGCCAGCATACACCCTTTCCTGAGCCTAGTTGTTTTGCTACATCATAAAAATCTTCAGGAGACATTAATCCCAGCTCATACTGGCAACAGGAGTGTAATAAGAGCGTAATTTCATTTCCTGCTGTATGACAGAGTTAAAAACCAAATACATCTCAATTTCTCCTAAGAAATTCAAATGAATAGTTCTGCGGGCTGGTGAGATAAACACCTTTGTGATGCTTCATAATAGGTTTGATTTGAGTCCGGGCTTTGGAGCTGGCCTTTCCTCCATAGGGGAACAATCTATCACCCCAAATCCTGCCACAGGCACAGGGGCTGTCGAGCTGTGAATCTTGAACTAAGTTTATGGATTCATAACGTTCTTCCTTGGCAAAGCCACCAAGTAACAACTGTGCAGGTCATCCAAGCAGAGGAGGTGCAACATTGTTTTGGCAGTCCTAAGGGTCATAGAACACAGTGGGGAAAAGAATTTCTGCTGCTGTTGTGAATTAGACTGGGTAGAGATTACTGAGGCACTTCAATTGGTGCAGAGAACTGGAGGAATTCTCATTCTTTTTAGATGAAGAGAAGTTTGACACTATTGCCTGGGGGAAATTCAAGGTTATCTTAGAAACAACAGAATAGGGAGCTGAAAAATCTTTATATTCCGTTATGGTTTCATTTTAAGTTCTTTGCTATGCAAAATTCCATGTTCAACATCCCTGCACTGTCAAAATCTCCTGAAATCACTTATTTTTAGCTGCACATACCAACTGTTTCTGTTTACTGCACTGGTTTTGTTTTGCTATGCAAAGTGTTAACCATTTTCATTCTTGCCCTCCACAGTACATACTAATCCAGTCTATCTCATGTCATCCTTTAAAACGACGCTCCTGGTTTGGTGTCCAAGGCCCTAATTTTTCCCTTCTTAACACTGGTAACTGTGTTTCAGCTTGGTCAAACACTCCCAGAAAATACAAACCAAGTTCATAACTTAATACCATCTGCTAGAGTGCAGTCATTCCAACATCACACATACACTCTGCATTGCACACTTGAAGCTGAAGCACTTTCATTTTCACACACAGTAGTTAGAGGTCATTTTTCTCAGGCTTATTTTGCTATCCCTGAGGTATTAAGCATTGTTGTACTTTCCTAAAACACCTGAAAGCTCCATCCAAGATGCTTAAATCTCTCCTTATTACGTCAGTGGGATGCCTCATGCTGCAGTGATGGTGTGTGCCACTTATCTCTCTAATTCACCTGGAACTCTGATTAGGAGCTCACAGCCCTACGGTTTTCCTCCTGCAGATGAGTCTTAGTTGCTGTTCTTCAGATGATCTGGCTTCCCATTGCTTCTGCAGCTGCAGAATCAGAACTGTTGGTACAGTTCCAGTGACTAAGTCCTGCATGACTTCCCAGAGCATCACAGATGTGTCCATAAGGAACATACTTTCAGAAAATATGCACACATTGCTAATTCCCTTCAAAATGTACCCTTGGACCCCAGTAACACCACTACCATGTTACTTTGAAGAGATTACAAACTGGCAGAGTTACACAAAGGATTGTGTAACAGTCAAGTGGCATTCCTATGAGAAACAGACTATCAGATGAAGTGTCCTCATTACCCACTCTGCTACTTTCTGCCTCTTACGAATGATGGAGTCACCTGTCTACTCTCAGATAAGCTCCATCGTCACTCCTCTGGCCATCATGACGTATTCCTCTGCTGTTAATCGGGTGATGGTATTTCTGTCACGTCTGGAACGTATTGAGATGAGGACCCAGCAGGGCATCACATCCAGTCGCATTGTGTGCTGCTTGCATAGAACATTCTGATCCTCGAGTACAGACACAGTGCAAAGTGTATGGAAATGCTGGTGTGCGTTTGGATTTTGTTTGCTTTGGCAGTGAAATATTGTGCCTGCTGGAACCAGTTTGGCAAAAGAGAAAAATGGGCTGCATGAGAAGAAATCAATATTGAAACTGCCTCGGGGTACCCCCAGAAAAATGTGTTTATTGAAGTCTGAAATGGCTTAGTGAAAAAAACCCAACAAAATTATGGCATTAAAAATCTTCCTCCTGTGAGTGAGGAATCACTCAAAGCTGTGTGGAGGTTTTAGTCTTTGCTTGCCTTGCTGTGCCTTCCACAGAAACCCTGTGGTTTCATGGTGTGTACCTACAGCGCTTTAATTAACTACCAAGCCCTAACCCCCACACTGGGGAGACACAACGAAGAGTGAAGAAATACAGAGCAGAAGACATGTCTACATAGGAGACAATGGAGAGAAGCTAACGTGGTAAGTAACTGCTACAAATGCATTAACATATTTGTCCCTGGAAAAAGGCACGGAAGACTGCTTGCATTGCAGCAGCGCCACTGGCTCATTAGCAAGTGGAATTAATTAAGATGTCCTGATCACTCCATTGCAGGGAAATCAACAGCAGAGATGCACTCTCATCCCTGCTGTCTAGCTCATTTTATTTCTCTGCAGAGCCCTGCATATGGCACAAGGTTTCCTACTGAGGTATTTGAGAAGACCTCCACCCCACCCCAAGGGTCCTTTCCCCTCCTCCCTCCCTGGAATACTGTCATTCCATGTATATTCACTGTTACTTAAATACCAGGAGGAAGAAATGCCCAGTCTAGCAACCAGTCTACTGTGATTCAGAAAGGGGTAGAGCTGATTACAGGAGGTTAAAAACTGACCCACAGTTGTAAAGCTCAACATCTATTAATGAGTCGTTTTCTTCAGCGAAGAGATTAATTGATGCTTGTCACATGAAGAAAACTTGACCCCAAGAGAATGCTGTGAGCATGCAGAAATATTAGCTTCAAACACCAAGCTGCATGAGAAGGGGCTGGAAGTGACTGCTCTTGCCTTCCCAAGAAATGTCACCGCTCTCAGCAGCCATTGCAGTATGACAGCTTAAGTGACAAAGAATATCCTGTAGCATTTTTGCTGTCCTTCCTCTGAGTAAGGACTCATGCTGAGCACTGAATTGGGTGTTACGCTCAGGTTTTTCTGGTGAGTTCAATCCTTTACCTTCAGGCCTCTCACAAACATACCTTCAGATCTAGCAATTTACTGCTCCCAACTGCTCCAAAACCATTAACACAAGTCCTGCTCTGGACCATTCACTTCAGTTAATTGTTATGATGGGTCCCTTAAATCATGTGGGATGGTTTGTAATGTGTCACAGAACCACTCAGATTACTCAGGGAAAAGAATGATGAGCGGTTTGTGTCCCAGTGAATAGAAAATACTGCTATTCTTACACCAGTCTTAGGTTTGAGCTTTGTGTCAGTGACAAGCCTATTTGATTACAATAAAGGAAGGGGAATGGGAGAAAAAGGCCAAGGAGAGTATCTTTGTTTTCTGCCTCTCATTCCAGACTCCCTGGAATGTGAGGAGTAGCACTGAACAAAGAGAAAGCACTTAGAGCATTGAAAGACTGATAAAGCACCCTAATGCTTTGTGATAAGCTGCCTTTCTGCTTGTTTGAAGGTCAGTGGTCCAGTTTTTTGAGTACTTTTTAACCTGATAAAGATCAGGTGTCCAAAAGTATCACCGATTTGACTGGATCCGTGCTCAGTTTAGCCAGATAACTAAATTTATAAGCAACTTGAAACAGCAGTTGTGGAACCTGTTCAAGCAGACAACTCAATCCTCTTTGTGTGCTTTAGCCAGGAAAGAAGCTCACCCACACATTTCCCCGGAGATTTGTCCAGGGAAGTTGGGAATGAAAATAGTAGGAGAGCTGGTGCTGGTTCCTTTTTCTCTGTTTCATCTTATCTTCTAGAGCAAATTCAAGAGCAGAGAAGGAAGTCTCCATGGTGTCCGTACTGAGTGAGCAGCCAAGGAGAAAAATTACTTTCCCAACTCCTGTTTCTGTTCACAGGTGATGTAACACTTTATCATCTCACTAGCTCTAAACCTATCATGTTAGGTGTCAGAACTGGAAAGTAAGTGCCCATTGATTTACCTTAAGTACTGCGCACACAAGATTAAGCTTCCTTCCATTACTGTCTGTGCAATTTACCTGAACAGCCTTTAAAATGTAGGGCCACGCTGCTGCAGTTTTCAATCTGTTGACAAATTTAATCATCAATGTACAGATTGGCTTTTGGGTACACAGAATGAGATTACAGTAGAGACCAGTTTTGAACATTCAAATGAAGATAAAGTCTGAAACTGTCTCTACAGCCCATTGGCAGCTCAGATCCATCCTGCATTGAGGTTACTCGGAAATTATGGGTCTAGAGTGTCAGCTGCCAGGAGACCGGTGGTGTTGCAGATGGGCATGATCTAATTTCAGTGGGAAGATTGTGGAGTAAGAAGTTACAGGACTGGGCTCCTGACACATTCTCAAATGAGAGAACAGTAACAGGAGGGAGGGAAAAAAAATTGCACCCCAACTTAAAACCAAACATCAAGAAGCAGTGGGAAGGCTTCCCTTTAGACACCCGCTCTGCTACCAAGTGAATCAGCTGCTCATGCCACGGTGACCAGTGAGGTGGCAAGGGCAGATCACAGCTGATAAGCCTTTTCCACCTGAGTAGCATTACAAACTGAGCAAAACCTCCTCTGCAAACATGATTTTAGGCTACTGAGTAGAAATCCCAACTATCTGCTGCCAAAAACAGGGGGCAGCAGCCTCCAGCATCCCAGCAGATACACATTTGCTGTAAGCCAAACAGATGAGACACATGGAAGAAAAACAGAAGCCGAGAGAGAATGAGACAACTTACAGCAATGAGCTGGTAGGAGTTGTTCATCATGGCTATGAGCATGTTCAGCAGCACGACGAGGGAGATGACATTGTAGGTCCCAAACATAGTGGCCCCAACAAATTCTGTGAACTCATGTCTGGCTTTCACGTTGGTGACGTAGAGATTGAGCAGACCAAACACAGACCAGAAGAGTGACTGGAGGGTCTCGAAAAGTCTGCAAATAAAAACAGGTTTTTACTTGGCTACCTGGCTCTTAGGAATGGAAAACAATGCCTGGTTCAGCTGGTGGAGAACACAATAGACATCAGAAGCCCTGGGCACTCCAAAGAGACTGCTCAGTGCAGCCATTTTTAATCCCTGGTGACAGTCCTCACTCCAAGCACAGCAACCCACTGGCCAATGCATGCAAGAGCTGTGACACATCAACATTTGCTACCTGTCCAAGAACCCTGACCGTATCCCTGTGAGATGCAGAGCACATAACTGTCCTGAAGGAACCCAAAGTTCCTTTTTGCACTCCACACACATGGACAGAACAGCCACACTATATTCCTTCTAATTAGAATCGCTGTGCTGTGATACTGCTGTTGTCTATAGATACAAACTCTCCTGCTTAATCAGTGCCTGCATCATTAACATATCTGCAGACTAAATGTTCAGGGAACCCACCCCCAAGTACAGCATGACCGTAGTAATTAAATAGCACACAACAATGCACCACAAGGTAGGAGATAGGAGAAATCACACTGACTTGCACCTTTTGCTCTAATACAGGCTGAGAGCTTGCCATTGCTTTGGCTGCAAGTGAGCCAGGCAGTTTGCAGCACATGAGGCCAAAAATGCTGGTCTCTGTGGCTTGTTTGTGCAGCAGCTCCCACCACCGCAGCGCAGTGCCCGCAACACTGCTGCAAGAATTGATCAGTAATGACTGATCAGAAATGACTCAGATGAGAGTCATCACTTTAATTCAGCTCAACGGGCTTTTCTTCTTTTGAAGTCTTCCTTCCACAGATGAACTGGACCTGACCTCACTGTGCTTTACAGCTGATGAGATCATCCCAGGTCTCTATTTGCTTCAGCCAGAGACAAGAGACCTTTCGCAATCACGTCAAATACATAATCAGCAATCTAAATAATTGCTCTATTTGGGCATCTTTGTTCTGGTTTTCCAGAATATGGCATTTATATAATCAAAAAATGTCATTTATATTCCTGTTGAAGAGTTTCCATTTTGGCCTGAGGTCAGTAGGTATTTTCAAATGCTACTACTAGAAAAATCAACACAAATAGTTCAGATACTTTACTTGACATGCCACTAATCTGTACCCCCAGCCTTCTCCAGGCATCTGCTCCACATGCAGCCCCCTTGCTTTAGATGAGGATTTAGTTGCTTTATATTTTGTGGACATATCTTATGTTTTTCACTGACCAAAATTATAAAGACTCTTTAAAGCAAAAATCCTTTCTCCCAAAAGTCAGGCTGTTTGTTAGATTTATTACATAAGTCAGGTGGTAAAATAAGAATGCCAAACATCTCCCTGCTAAAAATGGGGGAGTGCTAGCTATCTTTTAACTTACTTTAACTACTGGCAGTAGAAGTACTGATTAGGCTGTAGGCTCAGGGGAGATGTGGGTTCTGTCATGAAACTGAAACCAGAGACCAGTGCATTGCTCTGAATTCACAGTACTAACCAGGAGTATAATTTGGGCCCAGACTAAGGCAAATACCTTTACATGTGGACATGTACTCCCTTTGAAAAAGACAGCAACTGATTTCTGCACCTCTGCAGAGAAGTAAGGCTTAGTTACTCTCTTCCCAGAGCTTAATGCCAGGTCAGAAGGATGATCTCTTTCCACAGTAATTGTTTCAGGTGGGGCTCACACTACGTGGAAGAAGCAGCTCTAAAAAGGGAATCTGGTTAATTGTGATGGCGAGACACCCCCTCTTGATGAGTACACCTGGATCTGAAGCAAACTGGATAAACCCCAAAGCGCCACCATCTCCCCACAGAGCGCAAGTGCTCCTCTGCTGCAGGAACCCTCCTGACCCCCTGCAGCCCCTGAGGAAATGGCCCTGGACATCAGCGTGTCCCTCCAGTGAGAACGACGGCAGGCAGTGAGGTGTGACATCCTCCACCCCTTCCTCCTCTTCCTTTCTCTCTTCTCCCTCCTCCAGTTGCCAGAATCACAGCGATAAATGCATTTTCGAATTGCCTAAGCTTTCCAAGGTGAGGCTGAAGCATAAAACCTTAAATTATTCATGACTTCACCTCATTGCTGTCACAAAGGAATATTACTTTCCCATGATCTGTGTTTGCAATGCAGAAAATTTCCTCACCAAGAAAATATTAAACCCATCCTTTGGGACTAATAGGAAATAATGCAGCAGTAAATAGGTGTCACATTTTAAACAAGCTGTACAAACACGAGTGGTGTCTTGCTTTTCCTCCCCTTAGGAAATTAGGTCTTATTGTGTGAGTGCCTAGAAATGCTGGCAGGAACCAAAGGGTAGTGATTGAAAGCTTTTTACATTTATTCTTTCATTAGGGATGAACTATGAGCAAACCTGAGGTACCACCAGCTCTGACTTGAACCCACTCCAGCCCAACAATATAACGTTCCATTCTGCAGGTTGCTTGTTCTTAGCCAGCCCCCCATGCTGTGCATCTGCCCAGGGGCCAAGTGTCAGCTTGTACTGGGGGTGTTAATAACAACTATTTAAACTTTTAAGAACATGTTAAATAAATTTCTTAAGCAAGTCTCAAACAAAAAGTAACTGCAGAGCATTCTGTCCCCTGCCAGGAGACCTCGGTCCTAATGGATCCCCTCCCACTGCGATTTTGTTTTACACAAGCCACTGCCATAAAGGCTGAGCCCCCTCAATTTCCTTTCTGTGCTAGATTCAACTTGGCAGGGGGTTTAAACTGAATGCTAGGGTGGGAGAAATTGTGGTCTGTATTTAAGCTGATCTGCACACTTTCTGTTAAGTGGTTCTGTGTCATTGCCACTTCCCAAGGTATTACACCTTCTTACAGGCTTGAAGAACTTTTTCTTTTCCCCACTGACTCTTTCTCTTCAGTCAAATCCTTCTGTTGTTTTCCCCACTAACCTGCTGACAGTGAATCTGTAAAACAACTGGTTTGCAATGGAGACAGGCCCAAACCACAATGCAGAATGCTCACCCTAGCTCCAGGGGAAGGCAGGCTCTGGTTCTGAACTTGATGGGTTTGACCCTTCCTCTGCAAGAAGTTGCCATTTAACAAACACTGTGCTCGCCAAACGTTTCTCCCTCTGGCTGCTGCATCAGTATGGACGTAGGTCAAGGAATAGCATTTGTTATTTAATTCCTTTGCAAGGGCAGCACAACACGTTTCTGGGGCATGGGAAGCAATTAACACAGAAAAAAGACTGAAGTCTTTAATTCTGCTTTTCATTAGCACAGTGCAGCTCCATTCACTCCTTCCAGACAGAGGGGGGTTTCACGAGAAAATTAATCAAGCCTATGGTGCTTCTGCTCTGCAGTGGAAAACAGCAGCATGTCTGGTCTCTCAAGTCAGGATGCTCTTGTAAAGCTGGGCTCTATCCTGTGCAAATCCCCTGCTTTTTTAAGCACAGAGTCCACAGGACAGTGTTGGACCCTTTCCTCTCCCCGCCTCATCATGTGGCCTCAGCCATCACCTGCTTTTGGTAACAATGCAAATATGTCACAAATCCTTTCTTAACCTCAAGCTTTCAGCTGACGAAGGGTGGAGAATTATTGGGCATTATGACAAGTTTTACTTAATTTAGCATAACGTGGTGGACAACAGTTCTGTTTTGCTTGCTTGCAGGGCGTAGGCCTTTTTCTAGACCCTGCTTTATTTATTTCTCCTCCCATTGTGTTTTAAGTACTGTGCAAGCAGCAAGAACAAAGGCACAAGGGCTGATTATTATAATTATTTGCACTATTAGTAATTAAAACAAATACATCAGAAAGACAATTCATGTTTTTTTTCAGCGTGTGCTATCTCTTTCAGCCCTGCCAGCTGTCACCACAGCAATTTCCATGCCAACATCTCAGTAAAGTACCAGCATTCCCAGCAAAAAGAGTTTTGCTGGGATTTTAGTCTCACCACACTGCAAGGAAATCAGAGAAGCCTGCAACATCATCATGTGTGCATAAAAAAGGCCTTGGTGAGACTGATGTTGGTTTTGCTATATCATATTATTTATTAACATCTTTTTTCTTATTTTTATCCTTGCTTGCTGCATTTTTTTAGCTTCTCCTTCTTTACAATTATTATGGCAAAAGTATTCTTGCTTCCTGAAATACACTGGGATTGAACACAGCCATAATAAAACCTAAGGTTCAGGATCACGTAGGGTGACAGCTTCATCCAGAACTTAAACAACATCTCCCACTTGCAGACATAGGTAGGAGTCTTTCTGACAGCAAAGCTCAGCAGAAGGTCTGCCCCAATTACCTCACACCTTTCCTGCAGCATCAACCAGCTCACCTGATACTTGCAAATGGATAAATAAGGGTGTTGTCAGTGCAGCGACAGACAGGCAAAGTTGGGTAACACAGGGGACAGTGGAAGTCAACCTTACGAGAAGAAAGGAAAGGACATCTTACGTGGAGAAGGCATTGTTCTGTTTCTCACATCGGATCCCTTTGCAGTTGTTGGGTTCCTCCGAGGCACTGGTCTCATAGTAAAAATAGAGCTGGTTCAGTCCATTGGCAAAAGCCAGAAGCACCAGGCAGTAGATAAAAAGGAATTTAAGGATGTCTAGCAGCATGCGTCCCAGAGAAATCTGCAAGGGTCCCAGGTGTGAATTTGCTGTAAACAGGGATATGAGACGCAAGGAACTTAAGATGTTAGATATTGCAAAGAGGGCTTCTGCAATGAGAGTCGGGTGCCACATCTCCCACTCCTCCCTTGGACGAGAACCATTATACTGAAAGAAATAACAAGGGTAGAAATGTTAATGATGTTGTAACTACTCCCAGATAACGTAAAGAGACACATCTGCTAATACATGTAAATACCACCCAGGCAGTGGTGACACGAGAAGTAGTTTTAGACTCTTTAGAGGTTTCTGGAACATTGGCTGTTCTTAGCCTAAATTTAGAAAACAAGGTTTCTGAATTTTGAGTTCACTGTTTCCAGGTTCTCCAAGCCCATGGGTTCGTATACAGTCTATCTCGATGTCCAAAGAGTTCAGCCTGCCCTTCATCAGGCTCAGGTCCGAAATTCTCAATTACCTTTTCTTTGCTTTTGCTCCTAAAAATGATTGCACATCGAGAACACTGCACATTCCTGGAAGAATCCAGAGGATGGAAGAGGGAAGAAGGGAAACAACGAACTGGTGAGCCTAAGAAAAGGATGCTTTCCTTCCCTGGTAATCTCAAAACCCTGCCAACAGCCCAGAAACAAAATACTTTCTTCAAATTAATTTTCGTATTAGTTAATTTGCCACGGCAATTTTAGGAGAGTTGCTAAAGCACAGGTCCTAATTACAGCTGAAGCACTGCATACGTTTGAGTGCATCAATTATAACATTAACTTGGTTCGTAATGCTACTATAAAAGCAGAAGCATTTCCTGAGCAAAGAGCAGCCAGATGCAAATAGGTTACACGAACGAGCTGGCTGTATAAATGTTAACTACTCTGGCTTAACTATGCTGGCACAACAGAATGGAGTCAAAGACATTTTAACGTCAAAGAATAATTGTCCTTTTAACATTTGTGTCTGTTCATTTCACATGTGTAAAAGGCAAAAATGTACTTGGAATATATAGCTAACAGTGCAGCCAGTGTGTTTAGGACTCCTAAAATCACTTTTGTGTCTCTTAAAAGGAAACGGCATGAGAGACAGATGAATTCGGGGGACTTTTCTATTTAAATCAGAAGGTCTAATATATGAGCTTACAATTTTCTTTCAAGGACACAGCTAAAAGCAAGTTGGTATTTCAAAAAATTCCTCTGTATGGAGGTGCTGAGACATTATACAATTGCATTGCAGGATGACCTCTGAATGCTTCTGACATTTCCAAACTGTTCTTATTACATGAACATCATGACCCGCGCCTGTTAACTGGATTTGAAGATGAGTCTTAAAATGTTTACAAACAGGCAGGCATGTTAAGTTGGTGGTGGATGGTTGGGACTGGAAAGTCTCCTGCACAGGGAGCAGATTCGTACAGTTGTTTGCAATTCTCTTCTGCATGCTGCCTGGACACAGCAGCCCAGGGACCCTCTGCTAGGGCTCAGCATAGACTGCACGTAAATGTATGTGAAAAGGTCATCTTCATCCCACATCTATTTTTAAAGCAACTTGTTAGGGTCACATATTGGCCCTGATGATATATCCCTGCTTGGTAATCAGTAGACTCTTCAGAGCAACATAGCCATCACAGATAGAAGATTTCAGACGTATCTAATGAAGCTGGTGTCTGGGAAGGCAGGAGTTGGTTGGGTTGGGCATCACAAAATGAAACAGAGCAGAGGTGTATTCAGAATAAGTACAAGTAATTTACACCAGGCAGTCACACTTACCCTTCCTTATTAGATGATAATTTAAGGCAGCAAATGGAAACTGATAAAGAAAGTATTTTTACTCTATAATTAGCTTGAAGGTTTCCTTGGTATTGGACTGTATTAGGGTCAGGTCTTGGAACCAGTCAGATCAAGACAAAAAAAAGTCTCCACATAGAAACAAGGATGGAAAACATTAATGTCAGTTTGCAATTTATTTTTCTGATACTTGGCAGAAATCTGAACGTCCATGTAATCCTTTGAAGTTCTAAGTGTTAGAATATGGTATATTGGCATATATCCCAGCCTTTTTCAGCTTGGGGCTGTTCTATAAATAACGAAAACCTTTACAAGTTGTGTTGCAAAAGGTTTTGAAGCCATTATTGATGTTACATATCCTCATGTTTCAGAGCATACTGCAACCTCTAAGTGACACAGAGGTCACTTAGACTTCTAAGTGACATAGGTCACTTACAAGGGAACTTCCGTGGGCACACTGTTTCAGAACTACTCCTATAAGAGATTTTAAGCACCTCTCAGAATTGTGTGACATTGGAACAGACCTTAGATTAGCCAGGTGTAATCCAAGAGGGTCTGATCTGTACTCAGAGACAGATATATTCCTTTTGTGTACTGGCATACAGGTCTTTGTAGTCAGCCTGTAAGTTTCTGTAGCTCTTACAGAGTATATAAACAAAGCTGTACCTCCTTTGTACATGTGGTTTGGCTATGAGTTTAAATCTCAGTATGTGACTGTGTAAGTCTATGGATGCACAGCTCTTGTAGTAATTTGTGTGTGAGAAAGAACAAGATTGTTAACATTTTAAGATTGTTTGTGAATCTTACCATTTCCAGCATTATTTTTTTTGTTGCCCTCAGTTTAAAGATCAACCTTTCAAGTCTGTAATTTCCTCCCTGGTTCCGAATCTTGGGAGAAAAAAGATGTAATCTCTTCCTGCTTTGATGCTGTTACAGAGCTGCCTCTTCAGGGAGCAGCAGCTATCTCAAAGCTTTTCCCTTTGAAAAGCTAACTCAATGTTATCCAGCATCCTGGATTTTAAAAAAGCCCCACAGCAGACTGCTTGCCATGCTGGAGTCAATGAGCTTTGTGACATTTTCTCCTTGTTTCCTCTCTGCCTGCGCACATGCTTGGGTGGGACTAAACTAGGTTACTTTGGGGAAGTGCTTGTCCTGGTTATGAGGAGCCGGGCTAAAAGAAGTAGTGTTTTTATCGCAGGGCAAAACCAACACAGTAGCACAGCAAACCTGGAAAATGCATAAATGGCCAAGGAGCAGACTTCAGTTACTTGATTTACACCTGTGTAATTACACTCACTGCAGTGCAGTCACTGCAGATTACTGCAGGTTCATACCAAGAAAAGAACCAGGCCAAGCACGCACAGACTGAAGCCAGAGAGCCATTGCATAAAGAAGTTTTCAGGAGACCATTTGTGCCTTGTCTGTGTCTTTGAAACAGAGAGACAGAAGGAAAGTGCTTCAGGCCATTCTCTGGCTTCAAAACATGGGCATACGCTAAATGGAGCATCAGAAGTTGATAAATGTGGAAGGTGCTCTTGAGGATGAGCTCTGATGTGCGTTCTTGCCAGCAATGGAACATGACAGTGAAGCGTCTATACAGCATCAAAGCTCCAGCACGCTCCTTTGTCATTTCTTTGCCTATGGTTTAAAACTATATAGTGAAGAGAATAAGTTGGCTCTTGTATGAGATGGAAGCCTCCTACTAGCAGGCCTGCTTTTCATGGTAGACTTTCCACGGGTTATAAATCTTGGCTGCAGATGCTTTCAGGTAACCCTAGTCTTGTTTTTAACTTTACTGTTTCATTTTAAATTCATGTTTTCACTATATCTACCATTGTTGACAGACGTCCAGTGTCAGTATGGAAAACAAAACACACCTTTGACAACTGAGTAGCTATAAATGGACACCACATGGGGAAACTTCTACCTAATGCCCAAACAATTTGCTTCAGTCTTAGTTAAAGAGTCAGGGTGAGAAGGATGATCACTCTCTAAACAAATCCATAAGCTGTCCAGGTGAATTTCAAAACCAGGCTGCCTGAAAAGCAGCTTTTCTCTTTGATTTTGACAGTTATTACCCTGTGCACTACAGTTCTCAGAAGCAAGTTACAAATTATCTCTTCCAAGATACTGTACCTTGACGTAGGCAACAATTTTAAGGGAGATAGTTGCAAGGTAGAGGGAGTTCATTGCAAAATCCATCAGATTCCACCAGTCATGTACATACTCATTGAATCCACCATCCCACATCTCCTTGATTTCTCCCCAGATAAAACCTGTAGGAAGAAAGAGAGTTCATTGACATGACAAGGTATTATTTGCCATTAAAGCACTGTGTATATCTGATGAAATACAAGACAATTCTAAATTAGCAGCTTGGAAAAAATGTCTCATGCCTCCTGTCTTCTACAAAGTATAATACTGCTGATCATAAAGCATTTTACAACTCTGTGGGGAATGTAGTCTAGAGAGAGATGAAAAAGACCTAGGTTTCCTATCTAGGGCTCCAGACATACACACAAGGAGACTGCTTGAAATGTATGTTAATTACAGCTAGTATGAGTGGATTGGCTCAGATCAAATTTGTTCTACATGAATAAACTATTTAAGCCACTGCATTTTATATAGTCTCTAACAGATTGTCTGCTCTCCCAGAAACTATCAGGAATTCATTGCTCAGTTGGACACACTGATTTTTCCTGACTTTCTCTGCAGAACATGCAACACTAGTACCAGCTTCTGCGTGCCAGTACATTTCCTCCCTGACCTAGAAATATCATACCGGAGAAGGAAGAAGTGAACTCATTCTCTGCGCTCAGTCACTGTATTGATGCTTCTTGCTGCATAAAAAGCCCATTGGGACCACTTGGGAAAAGAGGTAGGACTCAGCATGAAGAAAGGCACTGCAGCCTGGCACTGCATCTCATGGTACTGACTCACCTGATGTCAGACATGGCTATGGGTTCTGTGAGGTGACTATTTGTTCCTGAGGATATGGCCAGAGCCCATCATCTGAGCTCTGAAATGCCTTCTGGTAATCATTTCTGGCACTTGGTAAACCTTCAATCTACATCCTTGGAGCTGGTGGGGAGAGGGACAGCTTCTGAAGTTCATTACCTGACTGGTAGACTCACAATTGTAATTTCAAGTACTTATGTGTCCTTTATTGTAGAACTGTTTAAGCAGTTTTGAAAGCCTAAGTCCCATTAAAAGCAAACGGCAGCTAGGCTCCTTCATCATCTGTATGCTTCTGAGAATATCTATAGAGCCCCCAGATGTTTTAAATTACTCAGTTACAACATTTTCCTTGAATGAAGACCCGAAACGTGTGAAAAGAAAAAGAAACCAACAAAATACACCTCAGGTGCATTACCAATATAGTTTCCCAAATTGCTACCCATACCTAACCACAGCATACTGCAGTGGTCACTGATATGCTACTTACAACTCAAGTTTTAGGACCTGGAAGCTCAATCTGAGGAGCAGATAATGTTGAGACGAAAACTGCTGCAAACACCTAAATATCTGTCTTAGCTCTTCATCTGCCAGCCAGCAAGTCAATGGCCAGGCAATGGCAAGGCCAAAGAGGTGATTTTAGTACAGCTGCCTCCAAAAATTGCATGCACACAAAAACATCGAATGAAATAAATCAACAGAAAGGAGCCTGTTGAAGAACTCATACACTGTATTTATAGAGAGTTATCACCGCTGGTTACTATAGTTACAGCAATGCCATGTGTGCCTGCTCTCTCTCTTCTTTTATTGTGGAAAATATTTCTTAAATCATAACCTTAACGCTGGTGAAACTGTTCTGATTTCTCAATAAACAGTCCCACAATATCCCTACTTATCCAAAACAAAGGAACTCAAAAGGAAGAGCCGACAGCTGTAACAAGTGATTTTGAAAGAGGTTTTTTAATGGATTATCCTTCAGCAAATCAATTTTGCTGAAAAGTTTACCATTTCCCTCAATTTTAACCACAAAGTTAAGGAAAAAGTGAAGAGCTCACCTAAGCTAACAGAGACGTTTAACCTCCTCAGCTTACGCTGAAGTTTCTACCAACACATGTATTCAGTGCCACAAATCAGTTTAATAAGATAGTGAGCCTTGAGTTACGATTTTTTAAGTTGTGGTAGGGCTATGCAAGAGGCAAAGTGCCCTGGGTCACCATTGGAAAGGATTTGTGGACATGTTCGCAACTCTTATTTTCTATTCTTGTTTTCCACTAGCATCAGTGTGGCTTTCCAGGCCACTGACTCCTACCAGGCAGTCTCAATTCACTGTTACCTGATCTCTGGGGTTTTGCAATGAACTGACCAGGGCTGTATTGGCAGAGGCTGGAGGAGAGCTATAAGGATATGGAAACCACTTCCAGTGAGTAGGCCTTCTGGTAACACCCCAGCTCTTAGCAGTGCTATATATTAATGGCACAGCATAGGAGATGGGAGCTTAATTAGAGGAGAGACCATGTTTCTAATGAAGGTCTCAGGTTTTTGCTTGCTGTTGTGTTGAAGCTCAGTTTGAGAGGGTAAATACTTCCCATAAAAAAACACATCCAACTTGGCTTCTCTGCTCTTCTCCCTCAGTGGCTTTATCTGCTTTCTCCTGTCCCATCTCACTACCTCACCCGTACGTCCTGCCCTCAGGAACACAGACACCTTTTCCTCACAGCTGTGGCTGCCCTAGCCAGACTGCAGTAACAGCCTCACGTTTAACCTTCTTGTAACAAATACTCTCTCCTTCCAGTACTTATATTAGAGCAGTAGATATTGGTTTGGTCAGTGTTTTTAGTAGCACAGAGGCATACAGCAGAGTAAGATTTACCTTTTCTGTCTGCCTTAGGCTATTTGGGAACCTGGGACCCTAGGAATAATCAGGTCTGCTACCTGTGCACTGGCTCCGGGCACAGATCAGTGAGAGGGTGAAAGCAGAGACAGGCTCTGGGCATTGCCTTCTGCCATGTGTCAGCCAGCAGAACTAAGCCAGCATGAGAAGTGACACTATTTGTTACTAGCATGACCCAGAAGCTAATTCCTAACCCGTGCCTCACACAGAGCATGGGGGAAGCAAGGAGAGAGCTGTGTCTGCTGCGGTTTACTCAGGGTCATGTCTGATGGCATGTCAGATGGCAATATGAACAGCAGAAGAGCCCTAGGCCAACAGGATCTGTTGTTCCAGAAGGAGCCCAGCTGTTTTATGCAGTTACTGAAGCTGGCTGCCAAATCTCTTTACACGCTGCTGATGCTGAGATCAGGAATGAGTCTCCACACAGTTGCCATGGGTGCAAGTCAGGAGACCATGGCTCAGGCATGTTTGTGTTTGTGATTTACCTAGAACCCAGGGCAGGATCATCCATTCCACGATGGTGGGAGGTGGTCCCTGCATGTGAAGGTCAGTCCTGACGATGTGCTGCGATGCCAGCAGGAGCATGAAAAGGAAGGTTAGGTAAGAGCCGGTGTGGCAGATAAACTTTATAAATGGCTTTTTAATGAACAGTCCCAGCCTGCTCTTCGGTGCAATCAGATATGCCACGGATAGCACAGGAAATAGCAGTCCAATGGTGACACAGGTCAAGAGTTTTACTGCCCAGTGTTTCCGCCTCCATCCTGGAAAACCATCATACCAGAGTGTTGCTAGTAGCTGCTGGCAGTTTGGCTGAGCAACAAACTGAGGAGAGGGAAAAAAAACCAAAGAAAGATCATTACTGACTGGTACTTTATGTGCACTCCCCCTCATGTATGTGTTAGAGCCCACACAGACCCTCATATTGAGTTTAGGGCTGGTTATGGAGTGGAAAAGCATATTTCGGAGACAGAGGGAAGAAAAGAGGAGATTTCACTCTTATTTTTCTGCATAGGATTTAAGATTTCTTCTGGGAGTGTTTTTCTATTTGAAGCATCCTTACGTAGATCACTCGCTCACCACATATGAAGCCTTGTGATACAACGAAAACTACTATGAGCTTTTTCTCTTCCCATGTGTTTCTCTTCCAGCACGTTTCTTTTCAGAATGTTTCAGGTCTCGACTGCCTCAAACAAATCAGCATCAACATCTTTAGAAAGTCACTAAAATATGAGACAAGAGGGAAAGGGTGTAAAGCTCTGAGTATGTGAGAGAGAATGTCTCCACAAGTGTGTGGGGTGCAGAACACAGTTTAGAGCAAGGAGGCCAGCATATGTGAGTGTGGGCCGGGGGGGGGGGGCATGAGACAGCATGCAGTAATGTGAAATTGAGCCAGGTGACATCTGCTGGGAAGCAGGACAGCACATTTGTAAACGTGTCTCTGTGTTACAGAGGAGAGCAGTTGTAAAACAGAAGAGACTGAGCAGAGGCAAACAGAAATCTTTGATCAGTACCAAAAGTGACACTTGAAAGTTTACTTTCATTCTGTAAAAAAGAGCATTCTGATGGTGATTTATTGCATCCCAGTGACTCCATACCAGATACGCTCAGGTTGCAACTACTTCAGATGGCTCCAATACCTAACATCCTCTGGAAACTTAAACTCTGGGCTGAGAAAGTTGGGGCTGTTCAGCCTGGAGAAGAGAAGGCTGCATGGAAACCTCATAGCAGCCTTCCAATATCTGAAG
>JANRGW010033866.1:5253-32132 GCA_024733675.1 Psilopsiagon aymara
GGCACCCTGTGCCAGCGCCTCAGCACCCTCACAGGGAAGAGCTTCTGCCTAAGAGCTCATCTCAGTCTCCCCTCTGACCGTTTAAAGCCGTTCCCCCTCGTCATTGTAAGAAGTCCTTCTTCAGCAATCTTGTTGGCCTATTCAAGCACTGGAAACTGCTCTAAAGTCTCTGCAAAGAAAAGAAGTACAAATTCCTGTACTTTTCCTCTCTTCCCACATTCACATCTGATGAAAATAATCAGCACTTTCACAGCCTTGTGTGGATATTGTCTGTCTGACCTTCCCAGATGAAGCAGTTGATGGATGTTCTCCTTCTGTACCTTGTATCGTGGAAGAAGCTCAGTCGCTGACGTGAGTCTGACGTGACCAAAGACACTGGTGGGTTTGGGATGTTATCATTCCCACAGCCCTGTGGCACCCATGGATGTTGCTTCCTGCAGATCTCAGAGCACCATCAGTCTCCAGTTCCACTCAGTGCATCCCCCCCACTGAGCACTTCTGGGAGGGCTGGTATCCCAGGGTTTCTTTTTCTTCCCAATGGCTGCAGTGGCTTAATCTGTGAGCTTAATCTGTGACAGCAAGAAGATACCAGATGGAAGGAAGTGCTTAGCATCTAAGAAACACTGCTGTTTCCTTTCAACCTCATTGTCTTCTTTACACCAGCAGGTGAGCTAAGCATCTTAGAAGCCACAAAAGAATCAGGAGGTTTGTAGGGCTGCAATGGGAGAGCCACAGCTCAGGTCCCGGCAGTGAATTGCCTCTCACTGTGTACGTAGTATGAACTGGCCGTCCAGTTTGGTATTTGCACCTCCAGAGTTAGACCATGCCTCCTTCTCCAATCCATAGATGTAGTCACCGTTGCAGGATTCATGGCTCTGTGTGTTTAGTGGGTGAGTTGGTAAGATGCCTGCTCCTCCATCTGTTCTCCCTTCTCTTAGTGCTTCTCTGTGGTGCAGCATGGGTGCATGTGTGTTTGTCTGCATCATTCTCTCCCTACATATATCTCTGTGGGTTTTGTTGTCATACTTCACTTACAAACAGTGATGCTTCGCACTCCCTCCCTACCTTGCACCAGATGAAACTCTAGTTTCTTGCAAGGCAGTGAAAGCAGCACAACAGATATGTCTCATCAGAGGCTATGTTATCCTATATGCTTGGCAAGAACTGAGCTTAAAGCCAGGGTGAGAAAGAGATTCCTCTCTAAAGATCAGCTAAGAGTCCAGTGGGATTTCAGCCATGCCACTCTGACATTCCAACAGGGCACACGTGGGTACCCCCTTTCCCTCTCCTGCTGTGCAGCACGAAGTGGGAAGGGCCGCAGGGGACTGGGAGAGCAGAGCCAAGCTGCAGCAGGAAGCATTCAGATGTATTTCATTTCAGGGTGACCTTTAACAGGTGTGGATTTACTGATGGGGAGGGGAGAGGGAAGTAAGCAAGGGATTAAGGGGACTTTACTCTCCCTCCACTTTAAGCACCAGCTTGCACAGCACTCCGGTACTGTGAGATGCAATTTGTGGCTGTATGGGTTTATATCTTCCATCTCCCTTGGTCCTGGGAGGTTCTGCCCCTGGTGCGTAGCACTGCTGGGATTCGATAAATAGCATATTGTACTGTTAGGTGCCTCTGATTTAAACCTGGGAAGGGGGAGAAAAATCACCCTCTTATATGCAAGAGTTGGGATTTAACCTATAGTGGAAGTGCAACCTATAGTTCAGGCAAACTCAAGGTATTGGTACATTCCCTGGTGACTTTGCCTGGAGTCGCTTCTTGTCCTAGTGCTGCTCCATGCTGCTGAACAGCTGCTTTCCTCTCCCCCAGTGTCTGCTGCAGTTCAGTGATGGATTAAGGCGACTCTCCATTTTCCTCATCCCTCTCCGAGGGGAGTTGTAAAGTTTAATTAATTACATTCTGTAAAACACGATGGGCTCCTTGGATGATAAATGCTACACAAATGTAGAGTATTTTTTAATGAGTGCTGTGTGACGGCTGCTGCAAAGTGCTTGTTTCATCAAACTGATCTGAGCTGCAAAAGCTCCTCACCCTGCTGCTATCAGGCAGCAGCACTGCCAAGCGCTCTGTCTTTGATGGGCTATTTGATTTGAGGGTCCCACAGCAGTTTTGGAAACTTTAACTAAATAAAAGGCAAGGAATATGTGTGTATATCTGCAATTGGTATAACTTTACCTATGCAGTTATACATACATATACATTATACAACAATACCACCTATCAATAGGGAAGGGAAAGATCGTCTGGCAGTGTGGCTAGGTGTCATGGCTCTGTGGCAGAGGGATGTAAACCTGCTCTAGTTTCACCTGGCATCAGAGTTGAGACATGGTGGCACATACAGTTTGTATTTTACAAGCCTTCCACAGCTGTGGGTATGTAAAATCAGCTTTTGCAGCTTCTCTGGTCCTCCCTCCTAAGCAAACAAGGTTAAAATGAAGCCTGTTGACAGAACTAAGGATGGTTTCCATATGGAAAATGGCAACCTGCTGTAATTGAAGGCAGAGTGCAATTCCTTTTGCTAGAATTTGGTCAGGAAGAAAGGAAGTAATTTCTTCAGCTAAAAGACTTGCCTTGGGCTACTCAGTGGCTGGAACTTCAGCCTTCCTCCGGAAAGCTGCTTCTGCTGTTATGAGACTGCTGAAGCGTCAGATCACTGTGGAACGGAGGAGAGATATGACTTGAAGGAGCACTTAAAGTAGAGCCTGGAAGAAACAGTCTGTAGATTTCCATCCAGTGATGGCTCAGTCCTTTGGGATCCAAGGGTGCTCTCAGCAGAGGCTGCTGGTGGTGTGGGATTGGAATGGTGGCATCAGTCAGTCAAAGCCTGCTTTGCACTACCCTTCCCTTAAAGGTGTTGCTTTAAATTCACCTCTTTTGGATCTTTTATAATCTCTGCTTCTTTTGGCAAGCTAGAGTTTTCCTAAAGGGGAGAAGAATGGCCTCTCTGTAAGACATTGGCTGTGCCAGGAAGGAAAAAGAAGACACAAGTAATGAGCTGTTGAACCCATAGTGAGACGAGAGGGATGAGTGAGACATTTAAGGGAATAACCAACCAATCATTCAATCTCACAAGCAATTTGTCTTTCCTCATTGCAAGGCAACACCACAGTGGGAGAAATGTAGGTCCATTCTTCAGAAGATTTATTGCCCTACAGCATCTGTGTGAGAAAACTCTTAAGTGCTGAGTAGAGCAGGAAATTGGAAGTAGATTGCACAACCTGCAATTTAACAAAGTTCTTGGATCTTCTATGGAAAGAGAGGGCTGGAGTTTCAGAGCTGGCTCTGGCTTTATCAGTCCTGGGAGAAGAACCGGTGTTGCTTTGGTTAGAGCTGATAGAGGCTTTATCATTTACTCGTCTAAATAGTAAGAGGATTCCAGAGGGCTGCTTTAACCAGCGTAGAGGAAAATACTGCCCGGTGCTGTGGTGGATCCAACTGTGCCTAAGATCAGTGATCCAAAAGCACTCGTGTGAGCTACTGGAGTTTACAGGACCTCTGACAAGAGAGGGGTGCCTATGTTTCCTGCCTGTGAACATATCTCTTTACAGCCCTCTGTATGTACAGCATTTGCTCAGAAACCAGCCTCAGGGACAATTATACGTTAATAGCTACTTCTTTCAGAAGCAGCCAGCCCTGCTCCTGAGAAACAGCTATTTTCAGGCAGTCTTGTTCCTGAGGAACTGCTATTTTTAGTGAGTTCTATTTCTGAGGCAAAAAAAAAGAGAAGAAGAAGCCATTTCTGTATCCCTCCACCATGGCCCAGGCCCACTGGCTGTGGTTGACTTGCATTCTGCAAGAAACGTTTCCTCTTTACATCCCAGTAGCCTGGAGAAAGTGGTTCTCCAGCCATTACAGAAAGCAGCAATCTGAGCTGGGGCTGATTAACGCAGAGAGGGCTTGTGGGAGGCAAAGCCTTGCTCATGTACTATAGATTCCATTAGAAAGAGGAGGGAGATGTAATAGGGTTCTCCTGGGACATGCAGGACTTTTAGATACCTAATTTGGAAGTCCGTTCTGGTATCCATTTTCAACGTCCCAAGAGTAATGATTAATCCTGTACTTCAGGTTTCTCTGAATCACTTTGTAGCTGTAGTAAATATGGGCTGAACATGATAACGTCATTGATGCTATGGGTAAATGACTTGAGGCAAGAGAAGCTCAGGTTTTGTGGCCATTAACTCACTGTGCACAGTTATCTGGCAGGGATTTCAACTCAGGAATCTGCAGCTCAGATTAAAGAGGCTCTATCAGAGCTGAGGAATGTGGTGTTTTGCAATATAAGTAGTTAATACTCTGAAGGCCCCATAAATGCACCCAGCAATGCTGTGTTCTCATTCCTGCAGCATCCCAACAGCATGGACCTGGAAATCTTCCATATGTTCTTGAAGCCATGGCCTTTCAAGGAGCATTTAGTAGATGCAACCACATGAAGATTCCAGTAATACCCTTTTGTTATTCACTGATTTAATGCAAATACTGGTGTCCTGACACAAGGGTGAAGGTATTCTCATCATGCTGAAGCTGTATCTCAGCAGAGCCTGCACAAAGTTCATCTCAGATGTGTTATGATCTCTTCCCTACAGCTACTTCCTGTGGCCGAAGTTAACAGGCTTGGATAACAGTGGCATCAGCAAAGAACATACACTGGAACCACATCTTGGCAGGTTTGTTATATACCGGTCTATAAGGTCTTTCCTTGGCAGGGTGTTGCTATTTGGATTCAACAGCATCAGCAGCTTTAGTCTTTGGCCAGGGGCACGGCAGTATTGAAAAGAAGCCACTCGTCTTTGCTCCAGCCCCAATTGCTCGGGGGCCGCTCTCTAAAGACTCTGGCATGTGTGTGTGGTCTGAAGGTCACTCTTTGTTGGAGAGAGGCTCTTCTTTCCTGTCTGAGTGAGGAGGGGAGGCTGTTAGCAGTTCAGCATTGTAAGCAGTTTCCCTTCACTCTATGCAGGCAATGCTGATGAACTTGGTCTCCAAGTGAAGATTATATATCTTCAGTTCTTGCATCCCACAGCAGGACCAAACTGGCCCGTAGCCAGGCTGGGCCAGTTCTTCCCTCTGCAGGAGAGGAACTGAGTTGTGTTTGTCCTGCAAAAGCAGGCACTCCCCTTGTCCCTCTTGTTTTAAACCATTCCTCCTATCCTCCCATCTCCAGGAAAAGTCATTATCTCTGGGCAGTTTCTTGAAACCCAAGTGCCTTTGTATTCTGGTCATAAGCAGAGCATTGTTCAAAGTGCGAGTGAGTCGTGACTGCTTTTATCACAACGAGAGCCCATTATTGGCACTCATCCCTTTTTACTGCTTCACTAGAGAAAGGCAGGTGAAGAATGGAACAGAAATCTAGGAAATGAAGGGTAATTTACAGTTCACAAAGGAGCAGTAAAAATTAATTAGCTGTCTGAGGATCCATTCCGACCTGGGCCATGGAGTTTGTGCCAGCTCTTTGCATAGCATAAGGTGTCTGTGCTGTGCTCAGCTACTGAGATCAGGCTTGTGTTGTGAAATTAAGGCTCTTTGCTGAGCTAGAAATCCTTTGGGGCATGCAAAATGTGTATGCACACCTAATTTGGTGTGCCAAAGAGACATGATGGTGCATATAACTCCGGTCATTACATGCTCAACTGGCTACTTATGACGTTCACTATTAGTTGTCACAGTAACTGCTCATGTAAATTACGTATGCAGTTATCCACATAATTTAACACCGAGCTCCTTTGAAAATCCAGGCATAATTCCTCCTCCTATTCCATGTTGAATGAAACACACTTTACACACCATATCCATATGAGCTAATTCCAAAAGGGGACAGAGCCCCAGAGGGACCAGAGAGGTGATGAGACACTGGCCCAGCCTGGCTACAGGCCAGTTTGGTCCTTCTGTGGGATGCAGGAGCTGAGCAACTCCAGCTTCTTGCCAATCATGTTGCCAGCCCTCCAGTCAAGCCTGAGATCCCCACCTGGAGAAAGAACTTCACAAATCAGAAATGTCCTAAATTGGATCCTTTTTTGGTGCATCATTTTCAAAACTGTAATTTCCATTTGAGAACTATTTGTCCTGATCCTGAGCGTCAGCTGAACTCATTTTTTTTCACTGTAGTTTAATTTAGGCAGCAGATGCCATCAGAATGTTAATGCCTTCTTAATTCTCACCTACATGCTTTTATTCTTATTAATTTGTTATCTGGGGCTTTAATATTCTATTTTTTTCCTGCTTTGATCAGTTGAAATAATTTGATGGCAACATTTCAACAGGGCTTGCAATGGGGAAGTGTGTAATGGTGCATCACCAATGTATGTTGCTGTGTATCCTGCAGCGTGCTCAGCTGTTGTGCTGTGCGAGCATGAATCATGTGATGGTTTTAGGTGATTATAGATGAGGCCTTACTTATCCCTGCTGTGAATAACTAGAGAGGGAACAAGCTTTAAGGACCGTTTCCCTCGAGCAGGATTTTGCCCTCAGGGTTGATGATCCAGGGGTGTGATCCCAGCCCAGGGAAGTGCAACTGGGCTTGCATTCGAAGTGCTCGGATAGCTGCCCAGCCACAGCAGATGCTTTCAGTGAGCACCCCTAAACCACGGATATGAGGAGGTGATGGAGATGTACTCACAGGATTCCCTGTCCTCCACTCAGGGGTGGTGATTCCTAAATGACAGCCATGGGGAGGAGGACAGGGACCTTTCCCAGCTGGAATGCCGTGCTGGGGGATATCACCTCCCAGCAGCAGAGTACAACAGGAGTTCTTTGCAGAGAAGCAGGGATGGATGGGTTCATTGCTGCTCCCCAGTCAATACCAGATCCAAATGGAGTGTCTCTGTTGCCTGGGTGCGGGGAAGCAGCAGGTTAGTAGCGAATGTTCCTTAGGAAAGTATGTTTCAAGCTGGCTGGAAGTAACAAAAATAAAGGAATGCCAGAGAAATGAACAGTTTTACCAATTTAACCAAACCTCTTCTGCTTAAAGGAGGAGGAAGAAAAACCTCCGAAGTCCCAGGCAGTTTCTCAGTGTGATTCAATCCCTTCTGGCAGCCGAGAGAGAGGACACCTTGACTAACTTCACTGGACACTTTGGTACAACTTCAGCAAGCAAAGAAGCCCTTTTGCTTAGTAGAGGATGGGAATGACCTGAGTGCACCTATCAGGAGGTAAACACGTAGAGGCAGCAGGGAACTATTTGATCCTTTATGTTATGACAAAACCTTTTACCATGTTGTTTCTCAAGCCCAGTTTCTAGAATGGGTTCCAGCCTGTGCACACTTGGTGCTCTAAATCAGGTTTACCTACCTGCAAGCTGTTCAGTTTGTCCTAGCAGATCTGAGTCTGAGAGCCTGAAAATACACCTTTTCCTAACCCTGGTTCAATTTTAGGAGTCACTAATTCAGGAATAGGGGTGAGACTCTCTGTCTGCTTATTGTTATTTGTTATTTAGGGGAAAGGAATGAGGTTTGGGTTGTCCCCCAGGCTTTCTGGGAAAAACATAGGACCAGGTTGAATTTTATCCCTCCAATACTATCTACAGATACCAGAGGGTCAAAGCAAGCATCTCTTTTCACTGGATGCTACCTACAGAATGAGGGGTGCAGAAAGCTGCAGAGTTCTATGATTGGCTTGTAATAGGATTGAAAAGGAGTTTTGGAAAGTGAGGTTTGTGTTCCAGTGAGCAATGTCCTGCATTTGCACTCCCAAACATGTCCAAGTCCCAGTCAAGGTGTGCCCTTTACAGACTGTGATGAATAACTGTCTAGTCTGTGTGGGGTTTTGCACAGGATCTGTGCTCCAAGCCAGGCAAACACTAGCCAGTGCTTGGAAGTGCAGATGATTGTGTTTCTTGGAGCACAGTGGCTCCAGGTTGGAGCTTGCTCATATCCAGGCAGCCTGAAGAGTGACTGAAAGGGACAAGTGACAGGCTTGTGGAAGAAAATCTCTGCATTAAGACCAAGGATTGCACAAGGCAGGGACCTGCGTAATTGCTTCATCCAGTGGTTTGGTGGGAATAATTTGAGTAGAGTGAAACTGTGGCTTTCATTTGGGCAGATGTAATCCATCTGATGATAGGATCAGGGATGGGACAGCATCCTCTGGAAAGCTGGGATTAAGATGCACGAGCAATGCATGCAAATTAGGAATCAGATTATGCACATGAGAAGTACGACAGTCTTCTGGTAGTTTTGGTTTCCTTCCAGGTTTGGATTTGGAGTCCTTTATTTCTGGTGCATGAAGGCAGCACTGATGTGCTGTGCCTGAAAAGATGCTTCTGTCCCTGACGTCCGGATTCCAGCATGAGCTGGTGCGATGGCACTCACACACTCAGCACAAGCTGTACCCTCTCCCACCGTACTTCCCCCCACAGGAAAGTGGATCCTTCTCCAAACCAGCTTAGCTAGAAATGCCAGGGGAAAAAGTTTCAGAGGCCAGGTCCTTCCTGTCCATCACCCTTGAAACTCAGTCCCATTAAGAGATGATAGCTTTCTGGCTGATGTGAACTGCTGCATGACACATCAGATATTGTGTGTAGGACTTGAAGAGGTCGATGAGAGTATCTGAATCATTCATTACCCAGTAGAAGTAGGTGAATGGCTGCTATTGTCCTTATCTGTTCAGAGGAGGATGCTCAAGCACAAAAAGGTTGAGAGACTTAGTGAAGGTCCCTAAAGGAGGAAGCATCAGAGCTCAGAAAGTGCTTGGTCCCATGCTCAGACAGCTATTCTTCACTTGTTTCTCTCTGAACATCATTACTAAGGCTTTGTGTTACTTCAGATGCTCAGCTTGTGCTGTAGAATCACTGTAATGTCAATCTAGTCTTTTCTGCTGTTTTTTTGTTGTCCGTGAATCAATCCCAGTTCACCAGACAGTTCCCATTGTGTCTCCATGATAAGCTCTCTCTCTTGGTAGGTGTTCTGTGTGCTTGGTTGGTCACTTAGTTCACATGGGACCTTCTTATTCTAAGGAACAAGGCTTTTTGTAAAGACAAGGAAAACCTAAATGTTAGATTATTGCTAACATTCCCTGGGGCTGTGTAGAAGGATTCATTCTTTAGGCTCCTGAATGGCTTATTTGATTCTCAGCAGCTCTTGTTCACAAACAATGTTGTTATTTGTGTCATTATTGCAACCAGACATCGACTTGGGCAGCAGCAGCGCAAGGTGCTGTACAAACACAAGCAACTGGGTGGTCCTTGTCCTAAGGGAATGGTAAGATCGAGGTTTGCAGTGTGCTGCAGGTCAGGTCTCTCTCCTGCCAGCTCTAGTGCAGTTGTGAGAAGTAAATAAGAGAAAGGACAGAGCGGAAAGAAGGCTTTCTGCCTGAGATGTGTATCTGAGTTAATTGCAGAATAGTGGGGAATAAATCCCTATATATATACTGATAAATATGCATAAATGAAGGACTTGAGGAGACCTTCTGTCTATTTGGGAACAACTAGAATTCCTGCTAAATAAGACTCAGCAATTCCTGTGGCAATGAGGGTGGTCTTGGTTTTTAACCAGTAAGAGGCAGCCTCTCAATCCCTGGCTTTTTGCAGTATCTGTTTCTTTCTCTCTTTTTCTTCCTTTCTTTTCCCAGCCAAATACTCAAACATACCCAGAAAAGCCTGTTCTTTTCCCAGCTGGCTGCATATCTACGGAAAGAGTCTGTGGCCCTCTCCCATTTCAGGCTTGTTTGACCTTGCCTTTTAACCAGATGTTTCACTGGAGAACTTACACTAGGGAGAGCCTGGGTTGCATTCAGCTGCTGGTGAACTCTCTGCCTCGGTCAAGCAGCTGTAAATAAAACCAGCCCAAGAAAAACAAGACCTTTTCTAAACTGAGTTGGCCAAGGACAGAACTGACTCCAGAGATGCAGATGGCTGTTAGCATATTGATGAGGCTGCAGAGAGAAGCTCATCTGCCATCCTCGATCTTCAGTCTCGCCTTTCACTTAGCTGAGGGATCGGCTTTGGGGGTGAATAACAACCATTGTTCCCCTGGTTCCCAGGAGGGTTTGGAGGTCTGGGACACAGCCCCATTCCAACACTGCCCACGGTGCATCATCCTGCGTGCAGCTGTCTATGCATTTGCATGAGTTTCTGGCCAAGAGCACTCAGGCACTTGCAGGGCCTGAAAGTCTCAGAAGAAGGAATCACAAGAACACCATTGCAAAGCGATTAGTCAGGGACATGTTTTCTTTTGACATCTTCTCTCTGTTGAGATTATTCACCTGGCACTTGCGGGCAGGCTTTCTGCAGGAACAGTCTTATCTTCAGCACTTGATCTGAAGATGTGAGCAATGTCTTCTGGGGTTAAAACTACAGTAGGAATTGTCAGAACGCTGTTCTTCAGTTTGGGAAGTGGCCAGCTCTCAGCTGGGCTGCTCATTAGTTTTGATGTGTGTGTACCTCACTTGCAAGGTGGCATCTAAAGCAGCATGGGGCCCCCTCATCCTGGAGTGACAAGAGAGAGGATCTGGGAGCTGTTGCTCCCAGTTCTTCCAGCTTAGTTTGGACCTGGGGTTCAGATCTGAGAAGGCTTTTTCCATTTGAGCTGTGCTGGGCCAAGTTAGGGAACAGAGGAGCTGTGCAACCAGAAAGATTTGCACCATCATCTCCAATCAGGATCGGTTCCTGAGCCATTCTCTGGTGAAAGGGTGTATTGTGCTGAGCTGAGATGGCTGGGAGAGATATTGCTTGGCACCCTGATCACTGCTGTACCAGGAAAGATGGAGGCCTGTAACTGAGCACTGTACACACAGAATCATCTTGATATGCACATCAGTGATTTCTCCTCTGCCAGGGTCAGGCTTGCCTGTCCCCAGACATCTGCTACCACTCAGAAGACATCCACCACTGTGTTGAGATATTTATCCAATATTTAGTATTCCCCCAGAGGGAAATGTGCCATCTCCTGCTCCTGCTTGTATACTAGCTCCACTTTCTCCAGCCAAGTACCAGGAAATGATGAGGTGACCTGGCTACAACCCATGGCCAGTTTCTCTTCTCATCCATCCCCATAAATAATTTTTAATAACCAGAGTGCTCTTAATGCAGCAGTTCTAATGTGGGTGAGATCTGTTTAACCTAATCTGAGTATTAAAGCCGGTCACAGTGCTATCTGAGCACCTGTGACTTCCTCGGACCAGCTAGAATTCAGGACTGCAGAGCCAATGGCTTTTCCTGTTCATGCTGTACTGGCACATCCCTCTTGGGGTGATTAATACCTTCCCGAGACGCCATTAAGGTCAGTTGCACCAAGGTAAGGAAGTGATGATGGAGCCATAGGGCAGATAGTCCTTTCAGATTCCCAAAAGAAAAGGTTTTCAGACATTCCAGACCTTGCCTTCAGTGTCTCAGAGAGAGACATTCTTCCTCCCTGGGGGTGGCATTGCTCAGCCAAGTGGGCACAAGGAGAGAGCTGGAAAGAGGAAAGGATCCAATAACACTATTTTGCCCTCTGTGCTTAGGTCGACACTTTACTCTGTTTTAAACATCCGCTTCGTCGTTCCTGCTCTCCAATATCCCACTATGGCCCCAGCAGGAGCTATTTTAATCCCTCATCATTCATCAGGAGGCCCCTTCCTGTTCCCTTTCTATGTGCTCCTGCATGCATGTATGTGCATCTCCACCAAGAAATCCCCTCGTGCTCGCTCTTGTCCTAAAGGTCACCCAGGGATATTCACAAACAGCAGGTGTAAAATTAACAACTGGTGCAATTCCAATCATCTGGCAGGAAGGAAAACATTGGACAATAGGTAGAGCCAGGGTAAAGTTTCCAGCTGAAGGCTCATTGCCTGATATAGGACAGCAGATCGGTGGGCTGGGAACTCTCCTAAGAATGTGAAACCGATAGGGTATTAGCAGCCCCTCCAACACAATTGTTTTCAGCTTGCTCAAAAGTATTTGGGGATGTTTCTGAGCAGGATGTGTGGGTGAGGAGGCATCTTCCAGCCAATCAGCCGGGTACATTTCAGCCCTCCCCTTGAATTTCAAGCTTTTGTTTTCCCTAATGGAAGGGAAGGTGAATCCTCCATCATAAATGTAGGGATCTTAAAGCATTTTGGATGAGTTCCTGCAGCGCACTAACAAGTGGTGCTCTCAAGGATTATGGAAATCGTGGAGAGATGGCAAGATAGATGGGTGGATACGATCAATATGATTTATGACCCCTTATCATGATTGTTAATGGAACTAATTTTAGCTGCATGAAACAATGTGAGTATAACTAGAGAATGGCATCTTCATGGTAAAAGTCTTTTGGAGGCATGGTAGATCCTGTTAGACCTTGACTCGTGTCAGCAGCCAGAAGGGTGACTTGAGTTTATGAGAGCCGAAGTCAGATTTACTGTGTTGTTCCGGTGTGGATACGTTCCCAAGTAAAGTTGGCAGCACTTAACATAGTGAAGACAATGCAGAATGGAAAAGGTTGTTGAGTCTGGTTTAAACCGTGGTGAGCTCTGCAAGTGTTAGTGAGGGTGCTGTAGCTGTTCCCAGCATGGAGAAAGAGTTTGACCAGAGGTTTTAACTCACACTCAGCTTCTCCTCTGCTAAAGGTGAAGCACTGAGGTCTTGCCTCTATGAAGTAAGATTAAACGTATGGGGATCACTATGCCTACAGCCACCTGTAGTACTTCTTCAATAGAAGTAGACTTCTTTAGTCTCCTCTACCCTTCTCCTTCCCTATCCTCAAAGCTGTCAGTTAGTGTGCCATGATGCCAGGTATCCTTTGGCAATATACTACTGCACCACAACCAGAACCCACAGACAAGCTCCTGTCCTCCTAACACAGTGTCCATCCTCCTTTTGAACACATTTGCTGCAAGCTCCATCCATCACAATACAACTAGTGCTGAGAAAGTGCCGTTGTGGGTCTCTGCGTAGGACTCCCATTGCTCTCACTTAGCAGGGATCTCCCACATGACAAAAGATGCCTGGGCTGAGAGGAGGTCTGATAACGCAGCGTAAGGCTCACATAGAGTGTCAGCAGCACTGCCATCGCCAGCGGGAGCAGGGGGAGGGCTGGAATTCTCCCATTCAATTGGGTGAACATGACACCTTCTCGTTCTTGTGTCCTCGTGGCTCGGGCACTTGACATTTCCAAACATTCTCAAGCAAGTTCACTGGAAAACTATCCCGTGTCAGGAGGTGCTGATGTCAAGGCTAATAACAGTCCTGGGGTCAAATCTTTCTCATCCTGCAGGCAAGGACCTCAAGATTTGGCTCCAAGTCAATAACAAGGTTTGTCACGTCAATGAGGGCTTATTATGAATCGCTGCGCAAGCCTTTCCCAAACAAAGTGTGTTCCTTTGGTTTTCCATGCAGGAAAAGGTTAGCAGTTTCCAAAGGCGGGTTCCCTCTTCCTTGTGCGGAGCAAAACCAGTGAGCTCAGAATGGGCAGCAGTACGTTGCCTTAGTGCAAGAGACAGGGACACTGATAAACCTTTATCTGGGGAATTCTTCTCTTCCCCTCTGGAATGGTGCAAACTGATTGTTTTCATCTCTAGAATGCTGTTGGGTTGTTTTTCCGTGTCCCCTTCCACCATTTGGATGTTAACAATACCACTTGGCTGCTTTTGTTAGTGTTACAATGGGCCTCAGAAAGAGGGAGATAGCCATATTGGGAAGTGGATGTCAGGGAAGGAGGGAACAGGAGATATTTGCTCACACTTGTGCTGCAGTGAAAAAAAGGAATTGTAGGTTGACATTCACTTTGCTATTACATTATAATCCCAACAGCATGTTGAGAATGATGCCACTGGAATGGTGTCCAAAATGATGATTATAACCGCTTCCTATTTTTAATTTCCTCTTAATAAGGGGAATGGTGGCCAATAATGATCCTGCTCTGCCCTTCCAGATGTCAGAGCATTATAAAGCGTGGGTTAGCAAACACTGATGTCTCTCTGCAGGCCTTTCTTCTGCACTGAATACTCCTGTGTGACCCAGGTACAAACCAGGCTGCTACAGAAAGAGCTGTACCTGCTTTTCTGTTGGCCTCATTTTACGAGAGGCTATTTGAATCATGGAGAAATAAGGTGACTCTCTCCACGTCCCTTGGTGACTCAGTGGTAAAGAACAGATTCAGCTGTTCACATCTCCTCATTTTGCTCTGCCAAATGACCTTTTTGCTATTATTTACGAGGCATTTGATATGAGGTTCCTAAATATGTAAGCTGATGTTCAGAATTGCTGAATCCTCACTCGTTCCCCTCCAGGCAGTACCTAAACGAGATACCCATGGGAAAATCTGTCTTGTCTTGAATATCAGCAATTGCTAATGGTTATTCCTCTTTATGCACTCATATAGGTTTTAGCAGGTGGACTCCAGATCCAATCTGAAGCATGCAGAACCATCACAAGACAAGGAGGACCACAGCAGGTAGCCTCAGTTTCCTCAACTGCTATTAACAATAACATGACTGTTTCACACATCATCCCTAAAGATCTGGCTGATGATAGGAAGCCCTTTGGCTGAGAGGGTTTGAACTATGGTTGTTGAGTGTCTTAGCTAAGGGAAAGTAGGTCCATATGGCTTGGCTCAGTGATGCTTTGCTTCTGAACAGCTCTTGACTTCAGAGAGAGTTTCTCATTTTGCAAAGCACAAATCTCCTGCTGTTTCTGTCGGATGTCTCTCCGTTCAAAGGTCAGATTTTATGTATGTTCTGAGTTCCTAGAACCAGGGTTTTGCTGTGCTAGAAGCGCAGAAAGGAGAAGACTACATGAGGTTAGTAATATCTGAGCAAAATGGCATTTATGGCTCAGAGAGCAATTCAAATTATCCAGCACTTAGGCATCGAGAAGATTCAGATAAGAGGTCTCAGATTTAGCTCCTCTCTTCTCTCTGCAAGTTAATGTGCCACTTCTTCCTTTTTTTTTTTTTAAGCAGACAATCAGATCTGTGATAGCAAATTTCAAGTTAGAAGGAAAAGATTGTCTCTTCAGAGAATGGACAGAACCGTTTTGGCTCTGGGTGAGTTTTGTGATCCACCTGAAACACAGAGAGCTGTCATTACACATACATTACACAGAAGCTGATGAGCTTGTTGCAAGAGCAGCTAGATAAAATCCTATGGCTTCTTTATCAAACTATTTGGGTCCATGGTGCATCATCTGCTGTACTGGGTAAAACCTTAGTGAGCTCCTGTTATGCCTCCTTTGGGGCTATTTATACACTGTGACAATGTAGGAACCTAGTTTCTGACTTCTGCCTTAAATCTGAGAAGATTCAATTGAAAATCATACAGTTCCTGCAATATTAGATCATATGAAAACCTTAACAAAAGCTCTGCTCTCTATCCCCATCCATTTCTTTTCCATTGCAAAGGGATGGATAATCAGAAGAAGAGGTATCACCAGCAAGCTGATAGGAGCTTCTCCCTTCCTTCCCTGCAGTATTTATACAGGTCAGTCCCTCTAACGTGTAAGCTCTCATCTCCTGGCAGTTTACTCATAGAAGAGCTTCCCAATTTTCCTTCTCTCCTCACTGCATAGCCACCCACAAACAGCTTTTCAGTCATCTGAATGCTTGTAGATCAGTAACTTATAGCAAAGCTTTAAGGAACATGTGCAAACAACCTATATACTGATCCAACAGCACTGTATTGAGGCTTGTTTTTACCTTTTGGAACAGATAATCACCATCTTTGGAAGAGCTTCTTCCTTAACATCTTGCTTCTAAAAGGCCATCAGTCCAATCCAACCCTGTTTTCTACTGAGAGCTGTGGGTCTGAAGCTTCTTATACTTCTGAGTGACGCCCATGTTACCCATGGTACTACTTCTAGTTACCTGGGTGTGTCAGCAAACACTTCTGCAGGGTCCTGACAGCTGAATTGAGGGTTAAACAAGCAAAAAAGCGCTGAATTGAGGGTTAAACAAGCAAAAAAGCTCTGCTTCTCTGAGCCTTTTCTATCTACCACAGAGTTGATTGAATCTCTCCCCCTACTTGCCCTTTGCATTATGGTATAGGGTAGAGAGGAAGCAATCCCCCGAATCTGAAACTCTCCTACCCTTCTTTTCCCACACGAGTTATCTCCCAGCCTTTGCTTGCTTGTGCTCCAGCCCCCTTCTGAGCGTGCTCTCATTAAGACCCCAGAGGGAGGAGGTGATGCTCTGAAATTGTCTTAATTGCTCTTGTTTATGCTGGTTACGATGGCAATAGGTTGCCATGCAGAGGAGGCTTGCTTCAGATGTGCAGCTTCTCCATTGTTCCGTATGCTGAAGGATCGTCTGTAGGCAGCTCCAAGTCACTTACAACAATAGATTCAGCTGAAGATCAGTAATACTGGGTGACTCACAGTCACACACATGCCAGACCCGCCAATCGCTGTGGCCTGCCACTGGATTCAAGGGGAGGTTAAATGTAGCTGATGTGCTTTTGCAGGGTGCTGGAGAGGTAACGTGCTGCACTTGCACGGCTTCTGCTATCCAAGAGCTCCCCGAACATGAATGGAGAACGTTGTTTTGCTAGGGCAGGCGATGACTTACACTCGCTGGAAAGCAGGGAGTGGAACAGAGTGTGTCTTTTGTCCAATGGAAATTTGCATGTGCCAGAGTTTAAACCGGGGTCAGGAATCTTGACTTTAGTCCCTGATCTATCTGCCAGGCACTCTATCATCCAGAACCTAAAGAGGCTCTTTTATGTATATTGTGTGCTACTTGAGCTAGATACCATTTATCACCCTTGACAAATGACAGGGAACAGCTCCGTCTTGCAGGTTCTTCTCTAGACCTCTGCAGCACAGTGCCTGGGTCCTCATTTGGCAGAGACCCATTGGAGATGATGTTGAGATGCCTCAGCTGTGGGTTTGACCCTTCTGTCCCACTGTTCAGACTTCAGGCTTCGTGCTTGGGCTGACTGCATTCGACTGGGGGTACTTTGCTTTCCATTCTTACTTTTCTGAATAGTCCCAGACTGACAGATCAACATCAGAGACACCCTACACCCCTGTGATCCATCCCTTGAATCAAGAGGTCTGTGTGCAGCCTTTCCCCTGTATCCTTGGCTCAGGGATATGTGTGCCCTCCTACTATGTCCCCACTTGTCCTCATTCACCCAGGATCCACTACTCTCCTTCCATGTACCAGGCACTCCATGCCTCTCACCCAGGATCCACTGTTCTTCTATGTGCCAGACATCCACTGCCTCTCCCAGCCATCATTCTCCCTAATTCTCCCCTCCTGCTAGGGGATCATCGTTCCCCCCATCTTTCCTTTCCCCCATGCTGGATGGAAGGGGAGATACCCACTTCCATATTTTTCCCTTTCTGGGAGATACATTATTCCAGCAGTAGGGAACACAGGCAGAGCTGTGTTCTCAGAGAAAGGCTGGGTTGTGCTAGAAGGGATTAACAGCTGTCATCAACCTGCTCTTGACTCCAAAGTCCTCTATGGAGCTGGGTCAAACTGCTGAAACTCCTCACCAGTTTCCTATTTGCTGCCTATTTTCAGTCCTTGGATGCTGACAGCAGCCCCATAATTTCCAGTGTCAGTCAGGTTTGGTGCTCCGTGGTTCCATACTGCACGTACGCCAGCAGACAAGACAAGTGGAGAAATACTTTCCAGCTGAGTGTGAAAAATTGCCTTGCTCAGTCCATAAGTAATGTGCTTCGTTGAGTCTAGCTAATTTTCTTCCCATATAAAACAGTGCAGCTTCTGCATAATTTTGTGCATTACAAAAACACCAGATCTCAAGAGCTTGATGGTGGGCCAGGCCCCAAGTGTGTCGCTAAGCAATTACCAAGTCCCCGCCTGCCTCAAGCTGAATAAAACCTTGAGGCAGAAGCTGAGGACCTAACCCCTGATTAGATGTGTGCTTTTCCATATTCATAACAACAGAAGCGTGCTTATACTGGGTCAGCAAAGGGCTGATTCAGTATCCTGGCTTATATATATAGCCCCAAAGAGGGTGTCTAGGCAGGACTGGGGAGACTTTTCTTTCATAAATATGTATTTCATTTGGAAATATAACTTATATAAATGGTTAGAAGTTCTATATAATTAGTAACCCTCGGAGGATTTCTCTTCCACAAACTTTTCCAGGTTTCCCTGACATTCATATACAGTTTTAGCCTCCTCATCATCCTGTGACAAAGAGTTCCTCAAGTTAACCACGCATCTCCTTTTACTTGGACCCGAAATCTCTGTTTCCAATAGATTTGGAACCACCAACCTTTTAGTTATCAGTTTTACACATTGACAAAGACCTTGAATTAGCCATATATTTAGCAGTAAAGTTGTTCTCCTTTCTCCATCTGTTTGGATCCATTTATCTGCTGTAAACCTGCCCTGCAATGTGGTCACCATGCTGGAAGGAGAAATGCAGAAGAGCTTTGCTCTCTCTGAAGGAAATAGTGCAAAGCACCTGCATGAGGTACCAATGGTCACCTGTGAAACATTCCCCTTGGAGTCATCATGCTTTGCCATCACTAGACAATGACATCTCACAAGCTTTGGAGCACACTTGATTGCTGATCCAGAAGAGGGCAATGGTGACACATCCTCACTGATGCTCCGAACACCAAATCAGCTGAGGACAGCCACTGTAGGAATGGAGCCAAATAGCCAAACCACCTTGGCTAGCAAATATGCATGTTCCTGGCTGTTTTGTGGCAAGCAGATTGAAGTAGGAGGCAGCTTTCAGCTACTGTCTCAGGTCAGATGGGACTGTCAGTCAATTGTTAATTATGACTCTTCTTCTTACTAATTTCTGTAACTTCTATCACCATGGCAGCTAACTGCCGTGGAAAGATTCAGCCAGAAAAAGGAGAAGACAACCAAACTTTTCATAGCAAGAGAACAGGAATGAGCTATAGAGGAAAGGGGGTGGAGGAAGAGATCTGTAAATTGTCTTCAAGAAGAGTCTAAAGCTGGCCAGGGTCATCTTTGAATGATCCTATCTGAGGGAGTCAAACCTGTGTTCTCGCTGTCCTCTGCTGAGAGCTTACATCCCTGTTCATTGCAGGTGAATTGGAGTAGATGACCTTTGAAGGTCCCTTCCAACCCAAACCATTCTGTGATTCCATGATTCAGCTAGCCTGGTCCCAGCACAGCACATGCTGGAAATGAGGTACATGTTCATTGCACAAGATGCTGGGTGCTGTGATTTTTCTTACTCTGTGCCAGTTACTGGAAAACTGTGTTATTATCACATCTTCTCTGCGGTGGCCTGGTCAGTTAGTCAGTTTTAATCTCCGGTGATGGCTCTGTGACCGCAAAGGAAGGGAAGAGGAGAAACTTGACAGCACTTTGAGCTCTGATTAATTTTTAAGCTTCCTCCCTTTCTGCTTATTTTGTTGCTTTTTCCCTGGTGCTGAATGTGTTCTTTTCCCCATGTGTCACTTTCAGAGGAAGACTGTGGAGACAAAATGCTGCTCACAGCCATCAGAGGGCATTTTACCTGTGGAAGCTGGATGGCAAGTCACAGTCTGGGATCATACAAGAGCCTAGGACAACTGGTGACTTCGGTCCCTGAAGCAGCTCACAGGAACATAGTGACACAGTGCCTGGGTGTATCTGGAACATGGGCAGAGCAGGTTGCACGGGACAGTAAACCGACAGCCATTTTATTGCTCTTCTGCAGCAAAAAGTGCCAAAATGACTGTGATCCATTCAGCAACTTGCATTTCTGATTAAGCTTTCCAGCCTGTAGGTATCTTCTCTCATCCATGTTGTACCATCTCCTTTGCACCTTTGCACCTGGCCTTGTACAGACCAAGCCAATTCATTTCACATAATGCCTCAGCACTTTAGAGAAACAAACTTGTTCTAAGTCTTCTCTGGATTTTCAGGTATTGCTTTGAGATCCAGGAGAAACGATCCCTATTCTGCCAATGCTTATAGATTTCCTGAGACCTTTATCAAATCACTTGCTCTATCTTGAACATAACTTCTGTATCTCGAAAATAAACAGCACGACACTTTTCCCTACCTCTGGTTTTAGGAGGATTAACAGAATCTAGATGGCATCAAACTCCTTGTGTTCTGTGCCTTACAAATAGCATAGAAAGCTGATTTCTGTGCTGGAGGGACCTCACCGTGTAAGTGCAAGATGGGGACAACAGGTAGGTGCTGAAAAGCAGTGAGACAAGGCAGAGCTGATGGGCAAAGAGACCCCAAGCATTGCCCACCAGTTGCTGTCAGCTTTTCCATCGGCATCTCATCAGGGATGTGCAGGGAAGAGAACGAATCACTCCGTGGGTGTTCACAGGAAGCTACCCCCGAGCGCGCGGGAGAGGCACGGGACAATGCACACGAGGGGCGGCTTGAGAATCCACGTGGGTGATCTTCCCAGCAAGCCTGGGGGAGACTCCGTGATATGCCTGAAGGAGGCACAAACGCCCTCTTCCTTGGCAGAGAACTCAGCTCTGGCAGGTTTTGATCTTTTCATTCACTTGAGCTTTTCTCTTCGTTCACTAAATGCCCTTGGACTTTGCTTTTCAAGGCTCTCTTCCTTCCCATTGTCATTGCCACAGCAGCACGTGAGGTTGAGACGTTACAGATGAGTTTGTGTGGAGGAGGTGACTTGAATCCTTTGCAGACCCCAGTGGAGCCAGTAGATCTGAACCTTCCAGCGCCCTCCAGAGCTCTCCTCACCATCCGTCAAGCTCTTCCCCACCAAACAGTAGTGGAGGGAGCTCAAGAAGCATTGCCTTTCCCTTTCAGTGCTGCCACACTCACTGACGTCCTCTCTTAATCCTCTTGCGACAGCAGGCTGCTAATCAGAAACTCTTTGCTCGCCACGTTGGCATCATTCTGGAAAGCCAACAGAGCGCAGAGATGCTCAATTCCTCCCCCTCCACACACCTTCCATTGTCTTCAGGACTGACAGCTCTGATGTGGAGCAGTGATAATGCTGATGCTGTCAGGGCCTGGTACAATTGCACCGCAGGGAAAAAGGCGACTGGCTCTGACTCATCTGAGCCGCCTGGAGCTCAAGATGCCTTGTGCTTGTCTCCTGGCACAGCTCATCACAGAGCAGTGCAGCTTTGGTGGGCTCTGGGTAGTGCTCTGTGAGGCAGGAGTTGACCATAGGCGTTTCCAAGGGCTAGCACTGGTGGGCAGCCATCCTTTGGAATGCTGGAATAACCCACAGGAAAAAGGAAAAAGACTCATTTCCAATCTGTGCTGAAGGCTTTGGTGTGTGTGGAGGAATAAAGGTGATTGGTGTTTCTCTGCTTGACCTATGTTCGAGGGTGCTTAGCAAAGCATTTGTGCCGCTCCTGAGTCATCATGATGACAGTTGCACCTCTCTTTGAGCTCCTCACATGCCCATCCTTCTGGAATGACCTGAGCCAGGGTTGAATTTCTGGCGTGCTCCAAAATGCAAGGGGTCCAGACTTGAAATGCACCAGGATTGCCACCCACCAAGATGGGAAGGACATTCCAGGAGGTGAAGCTGGACTGTGATGTGAACGTCTGGTGACCTCGAGGAAAGTGGCTCCATGCAGCCCATCCTGGCCAGGTCAGCAGCTGAAATTTCCATGACCGACAGCAGAAACTCAGGGGTCATTTCTGTTTCATTTTTCACCTTTTCCCCAACGTGACATTGAATGAGAGGCATGAGGAGCTCCTCCTATAAATAGGATCACCCCTGTCAAAGCTGGTTAAGTCATACCCAGTGTCAAGCCCATAAACAAGATGCCTCTGCAATGCACTGTCTGGAGGGTGCAGAGGGGTGTACAGGGAAGCTTAACAGCTCCCTGTTTGAGTTATTGGCATTGGGACACCAGCTATTTTCAAGGCAATAAACAAAATCACCCCTATCTCTGATATGGAGGATTTGGGGAGTGGTGCAGGACAGAGGCAATGTAGCTGAGGACCACTGCAATGTGTTGTAGCAGAAGTGAAGCTGTATTGTGAGAGGAGGAAGGTAAGGCATAAAGTATGCAGGCGCTGGGACCTCCGTGGCTCCTGTCACAGCAGGGATTAAATGCTCCGTTTTCATCTATTCCTTCAAGTTCTTTCCTCAATTCTGCCCCAGGGGTCTGGGATGACCTTGGAACCCTGCACTTCGCGTTGACTCAGTTTCCCCTGGAGGGAGCTCCATGAGAAGCAGCAGTTTCAATGGCATCCTTTACAAAGCAGCTTTGCCATTCTGGGAGTCATCTGGGGCATGGCAATGAAACCAGAGACACAAAGCAAAGCATCTTTGAAACAAGGGAGTGTAAGTGTCCCCCTGTGCCAGCTGCAGGCACATCTGGATGGAGCTGGCTTGGCAGAGCTGCGGGGATCACCAAAGTGATGCATGCATCACAGTGGGTCCATAGCAGATCACTATGGGACAGTGGGAGCTGGAGGAGGGACCTTGAGGCTGCCTTTGCTTTTCTTCTCACACCTGGGAGCTTCTTCCCACCTCTTCACCGAACATTGTGCTGCTCTGAGACTGGGGGCTGTGAGGAACCTGTTCTGCTGAAGTGATGCAAGTGAATGTGTCTTCAAAGAGAAAAAAACAAAGGATTAAAATAATTAAGAAACAGATCATTTCTGCAGTCTGATTTCCCCACAGATCCACCGAGCAGTTGCATCAGTACAGCTGAGGGGGTGGAAAACTGAAGTGGGGGCAGAAAGGAAGAAAAACTTTCTAAGTCAGCTCCACCACTGAAAATCTTCTGTAACTATATGGAGACCTACAGCCACTCGTCCCTTCCAGACTTCAACAGTGTCTGGTTCTTGTGTGTGGAGACGCAGTCAGCAGAGCAGCGAGGGGAGATGTCTTGTTTGAAACTGAACTGAGAGAAGCTTAGCAGGGGTGGAATTGCTGCTTGTTCTGAGATAGGCTAATTATATTCCGTGTCCTTGGAAGCCAACCCTTTTCCATTCTGCTTGCATAATAGACATCCTATAGCTGTCACAGGAGCACAAGGCTTTCCCTCCCATCACTGCTGTACTCAGCAGCCTGTCCCACTGCCAGCCTGCACCCCAGAAGCGCCTGGATGTCAGTCCTGCATTCCCCATAGGTGAATGCTGAAGCACTTTGGATTCCTTGGAGATGGAAACCTTTCTAGAAATGCTGGGTAAAGTAACTCTAATTCCTTGCTGTTTGGGATCAAGCTGGAGCCTGCTGCTTAATGGGGGATAAGTGGATGTAATGCAGGCAGTCGATAACTTTACACACACACACGGAGTCCTTTGGATTCCTAACTTCCAAAAGACACAAGCCCTCTAACACCCTGACTCAGCTCTGAGCCTTTTGACTTTGTTTTTCCTTCTTTACCAAGTGACTTGTACTTTTATTCTTTCCCCCCCACACCCCTTATTCATTTCTTTTTCCCCCCACATACTCATTTTTCCCCCCCTTTACTCATTTTCCCCCCCATATAAAGTTTCCAGCTTGTCAAACAACTCTCCCTCTCCCTGTCTCTTTTCTCTTTGCTCTCGCAGTGGGAGGAAAGATAATACTAAAAGGAGCAGTTTTCAAATAAGAAGCCCCACATGTTACCTGGGAACTGTCTCTCAGCATCCAAATACCCTCTGGGGCAGCCATCACTGAGTCCCTGCTGGTGTTCTGTACCCGCCAGACGTTGTTTGTATTCTGTCACTGAATGCTCCTGTCAGGTCTGTCACTTGGTACAGGCAGGACTGACTGGGCCCTTGTGAAGTAGGATTTCCCTTTACACCTCCCTGCTAAGCTTTCCTCACTTTTTCCCTTTCTCCCAACAGGGAAAATTGCTGCTTCAGCTGCTGCCATGGTTGTTCCTAAGCTGGAGGAATGGATTCGGGGGTGTTTGTGCTCTCTGAAATGCTCGTCCTGCATCTCAGCAGGGAGGAAAGGTGGCGGTGATGCTGCCTTCCTCTTGCAGTCCTCAGTCCCTATTCAGCTTCAAGATGAGCCCTTCTGTAGTTCAGCACTCTGCAACCTTTTGGGATGTCTAACTTTTGGCCACCTTTTTATGCCCTTACTGAATTGCTCCTAGGAGAAGCTTGCAGGAGAAGGAACTCCAGACCAAGGCATTAATGTAAGACCTTCCTGTAAGATCAAAGGACTTGAAATGGCTCCCCTGAGCCCCACAAGAAGGAGAGCTGCTGGAGGCGAGTCCCTGCAGCACTTATCCGGGCTCTCTCCATTCCCCTTCAGGCTCTCAGCTAAAAAGTTCATTTGACTCTTATAAGGGCTGGAGGGACCAAGCAAACAAACCCCCAGGGTTTAGTCATTGGGTACAGCATGTGCCTCTTCCTTCTCTCTCCTCCTTTCATTCCTGCTGGCTGCTCTCTTGAACACGTGGTGCCTGCTTGGCTCCAGAGCCTCTCCAAAGAATGAGCCTATTGATTGGGGCAAGAGAGCATTTCTTACCATCTCAAGTAGGGGCTGCCTTCTCTTTCACTTCCAGGACATCCCGGTACCCTCTAAGCTCCAAGAAAGTTGAGAAAGGCAGGGAAAGAAAGGGAAGAGATACTGGAAGTGTCTAGAAGCTTGGAGATACTTTATTGGATAGAAAAGTGATTCAAGCGTGAGCCTCAAGTCACAGGGACTGTGCTCTGGGGCTGGGAATGAAGCATTGCTCATCCATTCATTACAGGATTTTTTGGGAATCTTTGTAAATAAGCCAAGAACACGAGAAACAGAAATTCCTCCTGCTAGTGACACTGCACAGATCCTTTGTTCTTGGCTTCTTTCTCCCTTGGAAGGCCTCAGAGAAGTTCTTCAACAGCACATCCCCTCTCTTCAGCCTCTTCCACCACTTAGCAGTTATCCATTAACTGGCCATGAATAATTCCATCAATTAGCCCACCTCTTGAGGATCCATTTCCTCAGGTGCCAACAATGCCACTTTAGCACCAACAACAAAGGAGCATTCAAGAGCTATATATATAAGTACTTGTGTAGGATCTCTTTGTTCTTGCTACTTTTATGGTGCTCCTTGTTTCAGTGAGTACAGGGAGAGCTCAGGATCAGCTCATATCCTTCTTACAGTTATGAGTCCTGCATTCTGGGCTTTGCTGGCAGAGGAGGATCAGCTCTTTCTGGCATCCATTTCCTTGCTCTTTTTGTTGGAGGAAGTGTGTGAGGATACCAGGAAGGCTTTGAACCAGCCCATGGTGTCCTATGGCCTGGTCAGGCGCAATGGATGCAGGATGGTAAGAAATAAGGTGTGTGTGCTGTGATGGAGACTGTTCATTAAAAACTGGTTTCAAAGGAGAAGGGAAACAGCAGGAACTAGCAGAAGAAAGGATGTTTTCAGCCCTTGAAGGGGAATCCGGAGAAAGAGAGATCCTTTTCAAAGTGTAAAATGGTGTCAGTAGGAACATAGTATTGTCATTCCTTTGATGAGACCCGTTAGCTGAAAATGGGAGGACTTGCAGGTTATCCCAGGTAGAGAAGAAAGTGGCAATGGAATGCGAGCTCCTTTGAAGTGCTCTGGTCCTACAAAGAAAGGACCCATTCCTGCAGGAATCGAAGCAGAGGATGTGGCCATGCTCAGCTCTGCCCTGCTTTGTTAGTGCTCAGCATGGATGTGTCTGACCCTGTCTTTTCTCTGGGCCCTCAGAGCCCTACCTGTCTGAGCATGGAATTTCCTTGCTCCTGTTCATCCTTTTCCATGGTTTCTCCTCTTTATTTCCCCTGGCACACATACGCTGCTTTGCATTTAAAACATCACCTAGGAAATTCTCTCAGCCCATTCCTGAGTGCATCCATGTGCGTTCTGTTTGAGGTACAGATTGCTGCTGGTTTTCTACCTTCGATCAGTGCCTGTTCTAATGCTAAAGATGAGCTGTAGGGACAAGATCAAACAGCAGGAAGAGAGAAGGTAAGTAGATTAACCAAGACAGCTTTGCATGTCAAGGAGTTCTTAAACTGTGTGGTTGTCTTGCAAGAGAAATGGTGGAAGACTGAAAACTGGGGAGACCCAAAGCTAGCCTAAGGTGGATGACTGTGAAGGGGAAAGGATGTGATATTCCCTGTTATCTGCTTTTTACTCTTGCACTCTCCAGCTTTCAGTCCCTGATGCAAGCAGGGCAGCACCCGGCTGATATGAGTGGAACTGTACCTCCTCCATCAGCCAGGAAGGTGTATGTGTGACTTGCTGCCATGCTTTTAGTGCCTGGATATATCTTTTTGAAAGCTTCTGCGCCCTGTGTCTCTTCACAGGGCCATAGGGGAGTGTGGGCAGCTATTTCCTTGTTCCCTAAGAGAAATGCTAAACAGGGACACAAGAAGTTATATACCCAAATGTGGTGAGTAAGCTCAGTAGTGCAGCTAGGCGGTGCACTTGGCTCTGCTCAGGTGCCGCAAAGGACAAGGCCAGTGGCTGCAAATTAATTACTGTTAGTGATGCCACCTTCCTGAGGAGAACAGCAATCTCTGCACGGGCCTTGCTTTTGTGGAGTGCCCAGCCTGCAAAGATGCCTTCTGGCATCCCCGCGCTGCCCATGAGCCCATATGTTCCCAGTGGGAGCCACGGAGCCATCAGGCAGTGCCGGATGGAAGTATGTTTTGACTCATGGGGCAGAGGCTGTGTGGAGAAGTCTGTTGTTCCCAAGTTGCTTCTTTAATTGACACAGTGAAAGAAGCCACATCTTCCTGCCTCCTTCTGACCAGGTCTGTAATTGAATTCAGCTCAGCATCTCCGCTTCAGCCTCCCCCCAGGGGCCTGTCAATCAATGATGGATTTTTTCTCGCCTTGGGAATTTCTCCTTAGTCCCATTCTTTTCACTTAACAGGATCTAGTGAGAAAACCGGTAGCGGTAAATCTCCCAACCCCCATTCCCCATTTCCTACCTTTCCCAAAGGTACCTCATGAAGAAAAGGGTTTGGGCATTAAAAAGAGACAAGTGAACTTGAGGGACTGAAAGCGTGTGCAACTTTCCTGTCTTTTGTTCATTCATCCTTTCTCTCACTCCGCTCAGGTCTTTCGTTTCTCCTTGCCAAAATTGCTTGCGCACGCTTCACTCAGGATCTAATGAGACTGG
>JANRGW010033866.1:32166-45450 GCA_024733675.1 Psilopsiagon aymara
CCCAATTCAATGTCTGTTTAACCTTTCTCCCTTGGCATCCACCTCTCTCAGCAACCTATTTGCAACTCCTTTGCTTGCAAAGAAATCCCAGTGCTGACTGGTTTGAAAATGGGGGTTGCTGGCGATGAAGGCAGGAGTATGAGATACACTGCAGGGTACAATTTCAGGCTGGCTGCAGGGCACAGTTATTCCATGGATCTGACTTAGCCTGGTCTCTCCAAACCCTGCCAAGATGTAGAGGGTTTTCATTGCTCCTTGAAAGGGAAATGTCAGTTGCATGTCAAAGAGTGAGAAAGGACAGGGCAGTTCTCCAGCTTCTTTATCCTATTCTAGCCTCTCTCCCCCTCCCCATCTCCCCTCTTGGCATTCCTATGCCGCTAAGGACATCGTGCTGCATGAAAGCATCCAGCCATCACTGGGGCAGATCTTGGGGCTTTCCGAAGCTGCTGGATCCTATTGCACATCCTTGTTAAACTTCGCCCTTGCTGCTGCGTGCGGGGAGCTTCCCACACAGACCAAAGTTCGGTCCCCAGCCCACCGGTTCTCCTCCACAGGCGCTGACGTACGAGGCTCTGCACGCAGGAGGCGGTGAGGGGAGGCTGCTTGGGAGAACGTGTCTCTGAAGCAGTGAGTCGTCAACGTGCAGAGACAAGTGCATTGGGGTTGGGGGTTATCCAGGGAAGAGTGCGGTGTCTCCGAGGGCTTTTAGAGCAAGCTCGCTAACCCTGCTCCTTGTCCTTGCCAGCCACAGCTGGTGGTGTGTGGGAGGAAGGAGCAGAGGGGGCAATCCCTCCTTGACCCTCTCCTTGGTGGTCTGCTTTTCCTGTGCACACGTGTGAGAAGGGATGAGGATGCCCAGGTTTTGTAGATCTGGCTGCATTATGCGTGATGCCTTCCTGAAGGACTAGAAGGCAGAGAGCTTTTTCCTTCCCTTCCCTGTGTTTTTTCCCCAGTTTCCAGTTTTTCTGGTTTGTTTTTGGCTTTGTTTGCTTTGTTCTTGCTGGTTTTGTTTGGTTTTAATCACATGTGGCTGCCAGGTTTATGTTTCACGTCTCTGTGGGGATCCACATTCACTGCTCAGATCTCCTGCTGCAGGAGGAAGAAGCTCATACACAGCTGGGAAGAGGGTATGAACCTCAGGTTGATGCTTCCAGCAGCCTGCTCCTGAGAGCACTCAGACAGTGCCTTCACTTGATGCTGAGGGTGGTTACCCCAAGAACTCACAGGACAATCTATCTCTGCAGTGTCCCAGAGATACCAGCACCTACATAATCATCACTGGGGAGAGCGCTGCATGTGCCAAGACCCTCTTTTAGCTAGCAGCAACAGCCCTGGAGGCAGGGACAGTCATACCAACGTGTGCTTGTGTCCTGCCTCCACCAGCTATGAGGAGGAGGAGATCCTTGTTTTTAGGTCGTGCTGAGACATCGATGGGATCATTGGCTTGAGGAGATTGAAGCACTTGTTTTCTATTCACAGTGTCTTACTTTCCCAGGCCTGGCAGAGAGCAGGGAAGAGGCATCTCCAAGCCTGAGTTCAGCCTGTGTGTGTACAGGATTGTTCTCACACCCCATTTCCTTCATGGGCAGAAAGAAGAGTTATCAGGAGCCTGCACCCGTTTCCAGCTGAGAGGAGGAAATGCTTCTGGAGGGAGCAGAGGATGGTGATGGTGTCTCTGGAATCCGGGAATGATCAGGTCTCCGTTGGGCTCAGGATGGTAGAAACTGATATTGCAATCTTGTGGTCAGGGTGGGTGGAAAAATCGTTGCTATCAGCAGGAGAAGACTCAGAATTAAAGTCATCACCCTGATGATCTGCAGAACTGAGCTGCTGCTGTAAGTGTGAGCTGCCCCAGGCCACAGAGGACATGTGCCCCAGCCCATGGGTCTCTACAGGCTGTGGCTTCCCTCCTTCCACTACCTGGCTGCTCACGAGTGAGGAGCACTTCAGCTGACACTCAGCTGCCCCATCACCCTCCTGGTTGCTTTCAGGCACAGTTGGGGCTCTTGGCTCCATTTCACAGCAGTGCTTTAGTCCTCGATAGAGCCCCCAGTTCTATCCTGGCTGTGTCCCAAAGGCCCTGGAGAACCAAAGGAGATGTCCAGACAGTTAAACTGCATGATCCGAGGGAAGAACAAATACATCTGAGTTACAGGGTGATTGTGTGATGCATTAATGGAGAAATGGAGTTGAAGGATTTCATCTGGGATGTGAAGTGAGTTAGTGGCAGGCTGGAACTCTCCTAATGGGTGCTCTCTCCTGGGTTTTCTACCTTTCGTGAAGCCAGGACATGTTGTTTCAAAACAGTACATTAGGAAGCCTATTAGTGAGGTGAGTGAGGAGAAGGCAGCTAGGAGGTGGAGGAAAGCACTAAAGAGATGCTGAGAGATGCAGCTGAGAGCTAGATCTGAACTCCCTGTGGCTATGGATATGATCAAGAGCCTGGACACTCCAGCACAGAATGCTGACTCCACTCTGGACACAATCACCCCAGCCTTTCCCTAACACCCACATGTCTTTACAGGCACCTTCCCAAACAAGGAATTGGGCAAGAGCAAAACCACATCCCGTCCTCCCCTCTGGCACAGGGCACCCAGCAGCTCTACTTACCTCTGTGTAATAAGGTTAAATCACTGCCTCATTAGAGCCCTCAAATTAAGTCACCACCTTGCTGGATCAATACTATTTTCCATGATGCACTTGTGACACTAAGTCTGGGAGATAGATTGATGCTGGGAGGCTGAAGTGCTGCAGGGGAGCTCCGGTTAGACCCAGCACTGGGCAGGGTTTGTTAGCAGAGGGAAAACAGCCAGTTTCCATGGGGAGCAGCAGCTGATGGCAGAGGCAGAATGTGTGGGACACGAGGACAGTGCCCATTGCTGCTGGTACCTTGTGGGGCTTGGTGCTGGACCCTTTCTTAGGCTTGCAGGGCTATTGCAGGGAGAATGCCCTTGTCTGTGAGATGCCTGTGGCAGCAATGATCTCCTCCACGTTTGTTTGCACTGGTTGCTTGGACTAAAATAGGCTGATCTCTCCTCCCCACTGTTCCCCTTTGCTTCTGAGCAAGGTCTGAGAGAGGAAAGGCCGATGGAGCAGGTCCTATGGGCTGTGAGTACCCAGGCTGCTTGATGCCATATTGATCCCTCTGCACACGAGGCACAGCCTTCCCACCCTCAGACATCATTGCAAAGGCAATCTGTCCTCAGTGTCCGTCTGAACTGCCACCATGCACTGGCTGCAGTATGAACAACGAGGCCTTGAGCCCTCTGGAAAGATGTCAACTGGTGTCCAACAGCTTCCTGTAGCTCAGCCGGGGGCTGGATCTAAGGAAGGAGCTGCTGAGGATGAGTTTGAGGTGAGCTGTGGGGCGGTTTGGGAATCTGGGTGCCAGATCACTGTGCTGTGAGCTGCTGTCAGACCAGAAACAGTCTGTGGCCAGAGTGAATCCCGGCAGTCCCAAATCCCAGCCATGGGATGTTTGCACATCTGCCAGCTCCTTGTGCAGAGAGGTTCAGTGTGGACATGCCTGCCCTTTCCAATGGACCTGAGGCCACCCACCTCATCCCAGCCACCTGCCCTGCTCCAGATGCCAGGGCTAAGGTCACTTCTGCACCTATCACCCCCAGCACCACCAAGCCCTTGATCCACTGGTCCTTGTTCATCTGGCTGGAGGAGCTGGGTGGCCGGTTTGGAGCAGGGGCTATAAGCCTCTTCCTGCTGTTGCAGCTGAACACCACATTGCTGGGTGCTACAGAGGCGATGGGTCCAGTTTGCTGTGTGAACTGATGGGTTTAACCCTTCCAGTAGAAGCCTGGCTCTGTTGAGCATCTCTGTGCGAAATCAGAGCCTTCTGCAGTACTTCCCAGCCCTCTCCCTGGGAGCAAGAAGGGGATTTAGAGGAGCAGTCGTAGCCCTAAAACAATTCCACACCCACCAGACCCAAACACTTCCCACCCCCAGGGTGCCCACATCGATGCCAAACTTAAACTGCTGGGTGCTGGCTGTATTTTCTTTCTAAAACTGGAACAGTATCATTTACTTGAGATATGTGGCATCCAAAAAAAATGGGATTCCTCCTCTGAATCCCTCTCCAGGCATTCCTAGAAGTGACCTAGTGGCTGTCACAGCCTCCTGTTTGGCAAGAGGCGGAGGAGTGGGTATTGAGGCAGCAGGTTGCTGCCTGCCCTAAGGCTGAGGGGGTTGAGTGGGTGCATCTATAAAACACTAAGGCAACAGGAGGAGTACAAAGCTGATAAAAGTGCCCAGAGAGTGGCAATGTGGGCAACGAAGTGGCACTGCATTTGCTTTGGGGCTTATCATGTCTGGCTTGCTTAAGAAACCTTGTTCTCTCTGTCCCAAGAGCCCCTGTCGGAGCAGAAGCATTTCTGCAACCCAGATGTCTCTGATCTGCCTCCAGCAGTGATGCAGGAGAAAGTCCATGGAGCAGAACAGGACCTGTTGTGAGGTGTGGGGGCCTTTTTGGGCTGAAAAGGTCTGATTTAAAGGTGAGCAAGGAAGAAACTTCCATGTGTTTTTGCAGGGAGCAGTTCATGAGCTGATCCCCACCCCGGGATGCTCATCCCTGGCCTGGAGAGCAGGGAGAGGGCACATACAGCTCCTGTCAGTGCTGTCAGGGCAGCAGGGCTGTCTCTATAGAGGCAGAGAGCTGAGCTCTTTGTTCATCGCTGCCCTGCTACAAAGCAAGAAGAAAACACTCCTGCCAAGCACAGCCAGAAATAACCCAGGCCTCCAGCAGCCAAAAAGCTTCCAAGGGGGAATTTTAAAGTGCTGGGAATTTGGCCTCTCAGCCTGTGCTTCGGGTTCCTCTGTTGTCGTAATGTCCCAGGCAGGGGAAGGCAGACCCTGATGTCCAGGACCAGCATCTCAAGAGGGAACAGTTCACTCCTAGGTCAGCTCAAGACCTACTCAGCTCCTGGTTTCACCCCAGCACCATCATCACAGCTCCTGCCTTGAAAGGACACTGGTAATGGACAGCACTTCCCCTGTGGGATGTGCTTTGGGACGGTGGTCCCTCATACCTTGCTGTGACAGCCCCACTGCTGATGAGGCCAGAAGATGGGTATCTGTGAGGGGAAATGTATGAAGGGTGAATAAGCTTAAGTGGTCCCATTGCCCAGGGGAGAGAGGAGTTGAGGACAGTTAAAAACAAACCTTCCCTGTCTCTGGAAAGGACAGCAAATTCCAGCACTATCCAGATGGGATTTGAGTCACACCGTGAGGAAAACGGTCTCTCTGTGGCACATGTCAGAGGCTTCAGGGAAGAGAAATGCTGCTTCTTTGCTCTGGCCCCACTGTTCACCCACAGGGATCTGCTGTCCAGCTTTTCCATATGTCAGCATCTTCTCACCACCCCAGAGCAAGGGCATTGCATGGCAGATGCTCCACGGAGGAGGGGACACCTTGTCATACAGCAATCAGCTCCTGCAGTGGCTCAAGGCTGCTCCATCCCTTTGCTCAGGGATGTAACACAGTGCATTGCTCAGCTTGCAGCACCTACAACCTTTGGAAACCTCCTGTGCCCCTAATCTGCTCCTTTACACCCCAAACCACCCCTCTGATGCAGGACACCAAGATGGAACCAAGCGGTCTGAGCACATGCAGGAGGTCACTGAAGATGCGCTGGCTTTGCCAAACAGATCTTGTGATGGATACAGGATCATCTATTTAAGTTTTATAGGGGTATTTTCCCTTGCCAGGAACTGGAGAATAGAGGACCCGGGTACCATCTGCCCAGGGGACTGGTGAATCATCCTATTTTCCAGTTAACAGCACTTGTTTGCTTTGGGAGATCTCCAAGTTAAGGGGGAAGAAAAAGAAAACCCAACCCATGGATCTTTTCCCACACAATAAGAAAAATGCCTTTTTTTTTTTCCCCTACAAAAGCCAGTGTCAACTCTGCTTTTACTTAGCAGTGGGCTGGGTAAAAATAGACAGTGAAGTCATGATGCCTTCAGAAGAAGAACCAGGTATGGCCTGGGTGAGAGAAGTCAAGCTTGGGGGAAGAGGGATAAGAAGCCAGCAGGATGAGGGCAGGCAGGGTTTTATCCCACCACCGTGCTGGGACAAGGAGAGCTGCTCAGCCCAGTGCCTTGTGGTTTCCCTGGAATGTGGCTGGGAGAGGAAGGAGGCTCTTTGGTGGATGCACCACAGTTTAAGCTGTTGTTCACATGATGGGGATGGGGCTGTGGTCCAGCAAACACCAGGAGATGAGCTCTTTGTGAGGCTGAGGCACTTGAGGCACACTGGAAAGCGAGGGCGGCAGCAGGAAGGGAAGCTGAGGGGTTGTGCTCTTGCTTTCTTCAGGACCATACTGCTGCAGCCTCCTCTCTCAGCTTTCTGCTCCGATCCGGATTTTCCTCCTGCTTTATCACTATGCCAAGGCTGTGAACACACTGGGCTCTTTGGAAGGAGACTGTATGCAAGGGACTTTGATGTCTCCTGCTCCGGGCAGGGGCCCTGGAAGCCACTTGGCTACCTGGACCATGAAGAGGTGCAGCTGATGCCCACATCTCAGTTCTGCTGGTGAGAGGCTCCTGTGGCAAAGCCTTCACAGGGCTTTTCATGCAGGGTTGGGGCATGTCTGTGATTCTATGTCCAGAGCTCAGCCAGCCCCTGTGCTGGGATAGCTGCAGGTGAAGATGCTCTGGAGCACAATCTCTGCACTGTTCCTGCACCATAGGGGGAGTGAGGGATGTGAGGGCAACTTCAGAGCCTCCCAAAGCAATGTGAAAGCCCATCACATACCAGGGAATGGTGAATCCGGCTTGTGTTGGGTGTGTGTTGGTTGAGAGCTGACCCCAAACTGCTGGTCCTCCGCAGCCTGCACCACACCGGGACTCCATGGTGTCCCCTCAGTCACCACCCAGCTCTATCTCTGTCCTGCCAAAGCCACAGCTACTGCACTGAGTTTGTACCCTTAGCACCGACTTAGGTCATGAGTGAAATGAGTTTGGCAGGTCTCAGCCTGCCCCACCATGGCTATTTCTTTACATGGTTGGAAATAGCTGCGGGGAGATGCCAATTTTACGTAGCAAAAAGATGATGCTGCACCGCAGGGGTGAGGTGCTCTGCCAGAACGGGGGGAGCTGCAGCTTCAGGCTTCCAATTTTCAGGATACAAGGGAGAGTTTTTGCCTTTTAATTCAAACAAATAGAAACTTCCCAGGAAAAAGCAAATCCCTGTGGAAGCTTTGGCCTCGCCTGCAAGGAAGGAACCTTCTATCAACAAGAAAGTTCATCTGGTAGAGGAAAAAGCACATCCTTTGCTGTTCACCCGCTCCTGTTTCTCTGCAGCGGGGAGCTGGAGAGGCACAAGGGGAATATCTGCATTTCTCCTGGATCAGTCACTGGAACCAGCATTCTCATTGGAACAATGGGTGCAGCCTGGGCCCTCATTGCCAGAGCGGCTCCGCTGAGCGCTCCCGGGTTTATTTTTGTCCGGGAATGGCTTGGAATGGGTTGTGGAGATCAGGTGACGGTGCCTGAGGAGCGCTTGGCATTGCCCATCCTGCTGCCGTGTGTGCACATGTCCATGGAGCAGGGAGCAGGCAGCGAGCAGGGCTCGGTGGGCAGAGGGATGCACCCGCATTACTGGATCCTTTTCTCTTGGCTGAGCATGCTCTAGGTACCATCTCGTGGGAGAAGGGATGGCTGAGGATCCTGCTTGAGCTGGCTGATAGCTGGAATCAAAACCAGTGACTGTGGCTCGGCACTGGGATTGGCACGTGGAAACCAGTTTCTGATGGGATCATGGGCATGAAGGGAGGTGACCAAGCAGACTTATGCAGCACGCTCTAGGGTGAGGCATCCCTGCTCATGGCAGGGGGTTGGAACTAGATGACCTTAAGGTCCTTTCCAGTCCTAACTGTGCTACGATTGTATGACTGTGGCAGAGACGATGAAGCCCAGCTTCCCAAGGACCAGTGTGATGTCTCCGTCTCCAAGCTTGCCTCCTTTCCTTATGGTTTCCATACGGGGTTGTGTTTGAGCAGTGTATGAGAACTCCATGCTGTCCCAAAAGAGCAGTCAGCCTGGCAGAGGTGACTGAGATAACCTTTGAGTTGCCTACTTTGGCAAGGTAGCCAACTCTGGACAGTCTTTGACATAACAATCAATACTGAGAGCCCCTGGCACACATCAGGGAAATCTGAGCTTCAGAAAGCACCATGACATAGCGGCTTGGGGCAGGATTTAGGTGCACAGTCCTGCCCAGTCAGAGGGATGGTGGGATGGGGTATTTCCTGTCAATGCCATGGGCATCTGGTGCATTCCCAATCATCAGCTGTGCATCCAAACCACTCAGAGCTGGGCTTCATGGATGCCCTGCTGGCTCCCAGCATCCTTGGCCATGCAGGGACACCCTGCACATAAGAAACCATTCCAGCTCCATCCACAACCTCAGCAGAGCCCCTTCTTGGAGGTGTGTGTGGCCATTGCCAGCAGGTTCACCCCCTGCTTTCTCCATCAGCTAGGAACAAACTGCATCTCTGGAAGCTTTTATTCCCCAGGAGGGTGTAAAAAGAGTGTGAATCTCCTTTAAGCCTGGGGAGTGCACAGGCTTCTGCACTGGAGAGGAGTTCAGAAATGCACTGGGACCTTGGGAAATGGGGCATGTGGGGGTTTGGGGCTTAGTTCAACAAGTGGCACTATAGGAACACAAGGAACAAGACCTTAACTTCTCAGGCAGAGGGTGGGGAGAGGAGCAGGGTGCTGTGCTGGGGGTCCAGCTGGAGGCACTGGAGCATCACTTGATGTGCATGAGTGGCCCAGAAGCCTGTCCTGCGACTTGACACATGGGTCCAGCCTGACTTCAGAGGGATCCAAGTGCCCTCTGGCAAAGCATGGGGCTCACCCTGACCCCAGGAGCGTTCAAGCTGTGCTCTGTGAGCAGCACATTGCCAACGTCACCCTCTGTGGGTCAGGCCACCCTGCAAAGAGTCCCCTTTTATATAAAGCCAAAGCACATGATGCGGGAGTGGAAGGAGCCTACCTTGCCCCAGCAGGTCATTTCAGGCTTGGCTGAGCTTCTTTCCTCTTGAGGGGATGCTTGCCAGCATCTCGGAAATGGCACTGGTGGGATCTCAGCCCAGGCACAGCACTGTCAGTCAGGGACCTGCTCTCTGCAGCCCTGAGCAGCAAATCCCTCTTGCAGCAGGAGGATGAGGATGGACAGAGTGGGAGCAGCTCCCTCTGCCAGCCCTGCACTGCCCATGTTGGGACATGGTGACAATCGCAGCATCGCCCGCTGCTCCCTGTGGTTTCTGTGGCTTGTTGTCATGTGAGCAACAGATGATTTATGTTGATGCAGGGCCTCCAGGGGATGCTTTATGGCTTGTGGCATATGGATATCTACAGACCCCTCTGGCAACAGTTGCATTGAGTCTCACGCAGCTCCGAGGTTCTGACCCTGCTGGTGCTTCCCAGCTGCGTTTCTCTGGATCGCCGTGTCTGGATATCTCTGATGTTGAGATCAAAGAGCCTGTGCTCATCCACGGGACTGAAACACTCAGTGGAAGGGCTGCAGGCACAAAGTACCGTCCTCTCCTGCTCTCTCAGCATAACCCTTACGTTGCCATGTGGAGAATGCAAACAGACACACAGAGAAGTAAAACTGTGATATCACCCCTCAGTCTTTCCATAGGGAAAATTACCAGGCTGCTCTGCTGGATAGAATTCTGTAGACATTGAGCACATAGGAGCTGCTGTGTTGAATGCAAAGTGCATCCAGGCAGGATTTGTGCCAGGGCACTGACATATCCGAGCCACTGGACTGTCACGCTCAAGGCAAAGCCTTTCTGGGCTTGTTAGGGAAGGTGTCAGGGCCCTTGCAGGCTAACACTGTAAAACAGCCAAGACTGACAGGTCAGGGCTTCCCCTCTCACTCTGCTGCTGTTCCTCTAATTGCAGCTCTCCCTAATGATAAGTGAGTGATGTGGCTTTGGCAGCTGCTAGCCAGGTCCCCAAGGCGAGCCCCAGGCAGAGGTTAGGTGATGGGGAAGGATGCAGGCATCCCTGGAGCCCAGCATGCTTTGGGTACCACAGAAGAGCCAAGCATCAAGAGGAGGAACAAAATCACAACCAACCTTGCCAGAGACATGGGGCCCCCAAGTTCTTGTGCTTTGCCGAGGGAAATACTCCCTGTGAGCTGCAAAGCCATTTTTCCAGGTGGGAATGGTGACACCTCTCAACACAGGGCTCTGGGAGCTGTGGCTCTGCAGCGGAGGTAATGAATCCCATGACAGACTCGTGAGCTGGCAGCGCTCTGGCTCTTCCAGGGGAAAAGGAGGGCCAGCTCACTGCCAGGCACTTCGAATCAGACAAAGTAAGAGCTGGGTGATCTTTAGAAGTGAGGTTTCCTCTTGGCTTGTTGGTCATTGATATAACAGCTTTCTCCTTCCTTATTTCCATGTGAGGATAACTCAGTTTTGGTTTAGGTATGTCTTCCCATGGGATAATACCCTTTCTAAAGATATTCGTCCAAGAGGAGCATCCAGGTGCCAGCATGAATGTATAATGTAAGTGACTGGGGTGATTTCATGTTTGTGCTCTTAATTCATCAATACAAACTCAGACAATGGTGAATTTTTCCACCTCAGACACATCTTCAGCCTGAGCACATGTCTTGCTATCTCAGGCTGGGGCAAATAACGTGACTTAGACTTTTCCATACCCATACATGTCCCGTTTTGAAATCCCTGGGCTAAGATGGTGTTTATATGTCAGGAAGGGTATAGTTAAGGCCATGGTAGATGATGCTTTTGTCACCTGTAGAAGCTGGAGGTGGGAATAGAGACATCAGTTTATATCACCTTAGAGGGGATAGTAATGGAGGTGATAGTGGAGTAGAGGTGATAGTGATAGTCTTGGGAGAGAGTGAACAGCACGAATGCTGCTTCACTTTGACAATACAGGGTCTAGATGAGGCAGAACAGCCTGATCTCTCTGTCCTGCTGCCGGGGGGGCTTGAAGATGGAAAGCTCATGGTTTGGGATGGCTGCTTGAGCAGGCTGATAAGAAGGTCTGCAAGGGCAGCTCCGTTACAGGCTGTCACATACCCCATATCCTCCGGGAAAGCTTTGGGATGTCTTAGAGGAAAGCTGGTGCTGCAGCTCCTCCTTCCATCAGTGGGTTTCCAGGGCAGGTGATTGCAGCTGGCCGGGAGCAGATGTCCCCACAGAGGAGCAATGCAAGAAACCCCAGCCCCAGTCCCTGCTCTCCCATCCCTGTGCAGCATCCTCCATCCTCGTATCCTGCTTCCCCATCCCGGCAGGACCTGGCTGCCCCTGTGCTGTCCCACCACAGCACATGTCCCAGCAGAGAGGGTTTTTCTTGCTGAAAAGCTGCTTAGCAGCTTATGGAAACAATAAAAGTAGTATTATCTCCAATGGCGAGGCAGATGGTTTGGATGATTGGTTTGACTTTTAAGCTGGATTTGAGCTACGGATATTCTGATTTTTAACAATTTTTGGCTGATCAGACTCCGGCAGAGTAATCCCCACATTCCTGCTCCCTGTAAACCCGGTCCTCTCGCACCAGGGATGGAGACCTGCCCTGCATGGGGAAGTATGCAGAGATCTGCATGGGATGGGGCACCCAGACACCCACCGCCTGTGCTGGCAACCACCCGACACCATCACCACCATGGCCACCACTAGCCCTCAATGTGTTGGGGGCCACCTCTGCCACCTTGATCTTGTGGGGGCAATACCCCTCTCTGCTCCCATCCAGCATGGGTGGCAGCACTCTGTAGACCTCTCCATGACAGGAGCCCACATCCAAGCTTGTCCCCCCCCTACATTGTCTATTCAAAGGGATTTATTCAGTCTCCTTCTTCATTATCAGGAGCTGTGGACTTCCCCCTTTCATCTGAGTGCTGCTCCCAGCCACAGCTCCTCCTGCTGACACCAAGCTCCTGTTCTTGCCATCGCCTTCACACCCAGCATCGCTATGATGCTGCCATATGGAGATCCATACAGTCCCCATTGCCAGGGCTCTGCCAGGGACCTTCTCCATCCCTCCTGCAGTGGGGACCCTTGGCCATCATTATCTCCTCTGGGAGCAGAGGGATTTGTGTTGCTCCAGGGCTTGCAAACAGCCTCCAAGGCTTCTTGCAAGTGACATGGTTCAGTGGTGGATTTGCAGTTGTGGGGTTATGGTTGGACTTAATGATCCTAAAGGTCTTCTCCAACCTGGTTGATTCTCTGATTCCATGACTCTCTGATTCTTGGGTTTGTCCCTACACCCATGTGCTTGGCCTTATGTGAGGCAAAACAGGAGTTTGGGAATGAAATCCCTCTTCAGCCCCACTGGGATTGGGGAAGGATGCTCTGGGGGGTAGCTCCAGCCAAACAAAAGCCATCCCTGGGGGGTTTGTGGTTAACCCTGGTGCTGAGGGATGTGCAGCACTCACCCATGGAACAGGGTCTCAAGTAATAAATTTTTTGGCCCAAGCCCCCACCTGAGAAAAGCCATCATACCCAGTACATCCTTCATGTCGGAATCGATTTTATTTAGCAAATCTCCAGAGCGTTAAAATAAACCTCCCATAAAAAAGGATCATCTTTCTGTTTACATGGAATTCATAAACTGAACAAAAGAAGAAGACTTCTACAGAGGTCAGAACATCTCAAAACATCCCTTTAAGAGAAATAACATCAGTTTTCTGTTCTGATCAAGCTGGTCAGCAGTCACCAGTGAAGCAGTGGGTATGAGAGGGAAGGAGGAAGTGATGGAGGTGAAGGATGTGGGGAGGTTCAGTCCTACATCCCAGCAAAATTCCTTCCCTGACACACTCAGGCCATGAAACACCTGGAGGATAAAACCTATTTTAAGGAACAGGGATAGTTTGGGGTCTGTTTGTGTGCAGAAGCTGCTGGAAAGGAAGAGCAGTGGCTGAGCACCCATGAAGTGGGTACCAGGGAGGAGGATGCAGCGGCTGGCAGCAGGATGCGAAGCTGTTTCCCCGCGGCCACAGGCACGGTGCAGGTGGGATGGGGATCTCAGTGCCCGGTCCCCAGCAGCCTTTTCCCCCCTGCAGCTCCCACAGGGCCTGGCACAGCGCTGTCAGAGCTGCCAAGGCTTATCTTTAGCTCTGTTCCCTCCGTCGCCTCCGCGCCCACCTCCTCGCCGCTCACCCGGCCCCCACCAAAACACGCCGTTATATAAGTGCTCGCAGCAACCATCTGGGGCTGAGTCAGACCCACGAACCCCAACGGACAGAAGCCCACGAGTTGGGGATGCCACCCCCCCCCCCACCCCCCCCCCC
>JANRGW010033867.1:0-17342 GCA_024733675.1 Psilopsiagon aymara
GGAAGCCTCTCTAGATGTACTGGCACTGCTTTAATAAAATGAATAGGTCAGTTCTGAAAACAGGTCAGAGTGAAAACTGCTAATGCAGTACCACAAATCAAAGCACTGAGCGTCAACAAATTATCAGTACTAATAAATCTTTTGCAGCATATTACTTGACTAATACTGTCACTGTTCACTGCTTCTGAATAGTTAATTTTAATGTGATTCTTTCAATAAAATTTTTCAATTTCCTTCTTGATGAAACTACTGGTCCCTGGTCTGACAGTGCTCTAGTTTCTGAATTTTACAGGTGTTTCTCAGGCTTAGCGATTTTATAATACTCACAAAAATTAACAAATACCAATATGCTTCAACTGCCTGCTGAACATTTACTTTTCCCTCAAGCTATTGTTAGTTCATTGACTCTTCTATTTAGCAGTAATTATTGTGTATATTTTTATTATTTAAAAAAATTATAAAATTAATAACACATCTCAAAATATGGCATAGTTCTGTAAAATTCCTGTGGATTTATATCACCACTACTAATTGATCCATTTTTTGGCAAGATGAGTAAATATACTCATCGGGTTTTGTGTATAAAACAGCTTCTATACCATTAATGGAAGGTGCATTATAATTGAGCCAAAGTAAAATATTTCTGAGAGACACCCACATTCTGACATCAGTTACAGATGAGCAATCCTATCAAAGGTTATTGAATTCCACTTATGCTACTGAGGAGAGGTTCATCCCCTATAATTACACTTGAGAAATTATTTTTGTTGAAAAATCTAAAATGAGAGGGGGCAAACCACTTGAAACTTAGTTCAGCTTCCACAGTAGAGTTAAATGCTCTGATGTTTAAGGTAGCAAACTAGGACTTGAGATTTTCAGCTTCAAGTCTTTATTTCCTTATGGGTTTCTGCTGTGTGATCTTCAATGAATCATTCAACATCTCTAGACCATTCAGACTCTTTGAGGTATCACAGAATTTAATACCTGCCGTTTAGGGGGAAGTTAAGATCTGAAAGGTCTAAGACATTGTCTCTCCATGCCTCAGTTGTCTTGTAGTGAGAGGGAAGCATTGCAAGGGTAAGAGCCTTATTTGCTTGAGTATTACAGTCATGAAAGCTGATATACATCATACTGAAAATCTGCTTTAATTTTACTAAAATCATAATTTATGCATAGAATTATGAGGTATTTAATATTTGGCAGATCTTTATAGGACTTTGATGATTTCCTGAAATATGGAATGCTTATTGTTTTGTATTCTGCCTTTCAATAAAGCATTAACTAAGAGAAACAAAATGCCTTGCTTTTTGACCATATTGACTCATTTCTCTCTTTTGCTGTGAAGTTTAAAATGGTTGAGAGTGACTGTTACTCGTAGCCCTTTAAGATTGCCTGTCAGTGTTCAGTGGTGATGATCACTCTCCTTCATGGTCTTCAGTACTCTTTTCCAATGTCATTTTCCCTTCAGTCACCATCCTTTTACCTCTCATACTTTATATATCTGCAGCATTGTCTCTCTTTTGCATCTTTGCCTCCCTTCCTTCTCCCACTACACAACTCTCTTTGTCAGATCCTGTGTTAGATATGGGAACAAGAAATTTGGACTAGAATATATAGTACAATTGCTACAAACAAAGCTGCTTAAGACTTTTGCAGGTAGCCTGAAGAAAATCCCACATAAGGAAGTTTCAATAATTTTTAACACAGGGTGGAATAAAAATGTGCTGAAGGAGTCTCTCTTGCATACTCAGAACTGCCTCCTGACTTTCATAACTCCTCTTGTTATATTGCCTTCTCTACCTCACCCCTAGTCCCTGCCTTTCACCTTGATGTTGATCTCCTCTCTCCACTGCAAATCCCCTCTTCTACATGAGCACCTCCCTTACGGCCTTTCTCAGCCAACATTATGCACAGTGGTCTCCCCCTGTCATCTGCTCCTACTCAGGAAAATCACACCACCCTCCTCCTGACAGCCTTCACTGTCAGGCTTAGCTGCCTTGCCAATAAAACAAGACACCTCCAAAGTGAATCCTTCCTGGCAACATTCTCTTTAAGGATAATAATTAGGAGTCTGCAGTTCAGAGGCCAAAGGAACAAAGCTGACCCCCCTACAAGGAAGTGTTGCTATGCTTTTATTGAATGGAAAACAAACTTGGAATAGCTCCTTTTTTCTCAGTAGACACATCTTAAATTAATAAAAAAAATGAAAGTGATAGTAATAAAGTAACTACATATATTAGATTAAGTCAATGACATAAAACCATTGTAATTGCAGACCGGGTACCTTTCCCTGGCTCACAACACAGGCAGAAGACATGAAAAAAATCCACATTGTTAAGAGACTTCCCCTCAGTTCATTACTGTGTTTCGCTCCTTCCCTGTCCTCTTGGAACACACAGTTCTTAGCCCCAGGGAGAAAGTGTCTTGGATACTTTCCACTCCTTCCTTTTCATGGAAAAAGTCCCCTAAATATGCCATAAGCATGAAGCAGCACAAGGTCAGCATTGTTGGTGGCGCCAGCTAGAAAATTAATTTAGTTTCATTTGTAAGAGATTAGGCACCTGCTACTTTGGAATTCAATCTGATCACACAAAAACATAGACTAACATGAGCAACATATCACCCATATTATATGGAGAGTCATCTCTTGGAGGAAATTTGAACATTTTAAAAGAAATTAAACCAGAATGGTAATCCATCAAAATTGGTGCAGCACAAAATGGAATAAAGTTTTAATCCCTCTGTGCCAGAAAACCCATGTACCCTCAGGAGCCTATTACAGCTAAGTATTAATTGGTGAAAGTCTGGGCAAAATGCTTGTAATTGCAGAAGCCATTTGCTGAGAAGATGGCTGATTTGCATAGGCACATTGCTTTAGTATTTTGTAAATTACATTAATTAGTTATTTTACTATTTAAATTACTTTTAATTACTCTTAAGTGCAATGACTATGCACAGGGTGCATCATCATATTTATTTGCACCAGTAAGAATTCATCGGTTGAATAAGGACAAAGCAGAATAAAGAAAAGCAGGACATTTCTCTTTCACTTTAATCTTCTCCTTTCTAGTCTGTCAGCTGAAAAAAAAAAAGACTTTTACCCATTTTCTTTCATAACTCCTAATGTTACTCATCTCAATATTACTAAGTTGATTTTGATTACTAGTCTTTATGAGATGGAAATTGTCTCAGCTGTGTGATCGTTCTGATGTCTTTAAATATGCCTTCTAATTTTCACAGTTTTACTGGTTTACAGATACCTCTGCAGTTGCCAAAGTTCAATTGTGTGACACCACACCCACAGGTAGCAAGGCACTGTAGAGCATATTAGTAAAACTAGGAAAAGAAAGATGAACGTAACATTCTTCCCCAGTTTAGAGATGAAAAAATAAAAGACAACATAATTCAGTTGCAACACCAGCCCAAAAAATAATTCCATATCTCTGAAATCCTAACTAAATGTACCATGCCTGTTACATTGATGCTAGGTTCACTACAGATTTCTAGATTCTACTGTGCTTCAGTAACAATAGATTTCCAAACACAGATGTCACTCACTTTTTTTGTGCTATGGTAGCAAAGACTTAAAAGTAGCCAGAAACTAGAGGCAAAGAAACAACACTCCAGTTATGCTCTGCCATGTATCTTTTTACCGTTACTCTTTATTTAAAACTCATCTTTGACATTGTGTCACTTTGAAACTCTCTGTCATGTACACAACCTAATCAACTATACTCCTGTCCTCCTCTTGTTTTCCTAACTCTGTCTTTAAAAGTTCTTTGCCTTCCAGTTCTTCAGAGATTATTACCTCCTTACCTTCTGTAAGTACTGTGCTTCACTGTCTTTTTGCTTAGTACCATATTTCAGGATGATGATATCTTCTAAAACAAATTTAATTACCATTCTCTGCCACATTTATCAGACATACTAGAATAATCTAGATCTCATTCAGGAAGTGTTTGTTGTAGGTCTTTATCCAATGTCTCCACCTATATGTGACCTGAATGCAAAACACTGAGAGATCAGCACACACAGCCCAATGACAGACAAAATACGTCCTTATGTCCCCAGATCCTAGGAAGCTCCCAGTGTTCCCTTCTTACATAAAGAACTTATTGTGCTTGTCCCCAAGGATCTTTGATCTGTGAGAATTAAGGCTGGATATCCACATATACTACAAGAAAGGGTGACAACTTTACATAGCTGCCTTCTTTCTTCTCTGTTCCCTCTGCTCTGTTACAAGAAGCTGCTTCTCTCTATGTCCAAAGTGTTTCCTCACTTATCTCTTTCATACCTAGTCTCTCATTCCCTCCCAAAACATCATTTCCAGCTTCCAACCAGCTCCTAATGCTAGTGCTCAATGGTTACTTGTTCAATGATCAGACCAGCATTTTCCTGCTTTCTCTCACACTGTGCTTTAAGCTTTGAGGGAGTGCTCTCAGAATACCCCAAAATCCATTTATAAGTTCTCTTTCAGTTCTTGCCTTTTGCATAAAAGACAAAAAAAAGTTTTGCAAACAAAAGCATGTATATAGCTTACTGCAGTCCTGGTTCATTGCTCCTTGATGCTGCAATGATATCTATAGAACACAATAATTAAACTTTATTAAAATCTTTCGATTAAAAAGAGAAGGGTGGGTCCTGACTCAGTCCCCATGAAAGACAATAGGTAGAAATTTGCTTCATTCTGGATTAGAAACTAATTCTTCATGGTCTTTTCAGAGAGAAAATTACTCTGTCTTTAACTTTCAGAAACATGCTACTACAAATTGTCATAATATGTATTATATTAGCATCCTCATACACACAAGAACTCTGTTGTACCACAGGTCACATATTGCCACACACTAGATGACAATTTCAGTTCTGAATGTCTTCAAATTTTAATAGATAAAATTGAAACCAACAGCAGAAACAAGCACTGAGAGCCACAGTGAGTCATGCCTTGTGACATCCACACTGCACCTCCCCTGTCTCCTTCATGTGGTACTACATCAGTCTTTGTGGAAGTTACACAAAGTTCAGAAGGAGTTGCTTTGAAAACTGCATACATTTATAAATTAAAATCTCATTTTTCTATTCAATAATATTTTTGCCTGAAGGTCCTCATCAGCTTCATCTGTGAGCCTCCACACAGTCCCCTTAACTCTCACTGGGGCTACCTGCAGGAGCAGGGTTTGTTAGGACTGTGTTTTAACAGCCTCATGCCTATAATTTCATACAATTATAGAATAGTTAGGATTGGAAAGGATCTTAAAATCATCTAGTTCCAACCCTTATGCCATGGGCAGGGACATGTCACACTAAACCATGCCACCGAAGACTCTGTCCAACCTGTCCTTGAATACCACCAGGGATGGAACATTCATGATGAGATTTCCTCACTATATAATGAAAATAATGCAGCATTTAAAAAGTACCATGGGTTTTAAAATTAATTGAAAGCTCTTAATCGAAATGCACAAAGACAACATATTCATTTGTATTTTACTAGAAAAATTAACTGCACATGGAATTAATTTATAGAACTTTGTTTACGTCTAAGTATAAATAAAAATGAAAAATAACTGACATGTCTGAGAAACATAGAGAAAAAAAAAATCTGTGTGGGAAAATATAAGTGCCTGCCAGGAAGCTATTAGTGCAATTTCAGTATCAGATAATAATCTGATTATTTTCGGAACACAGGAAATGTGATGTATTACCCATTCCATTCTGGTTTGTTACAAATTGTAAGTGTTTTCCGCTTGGTGTGCGTATGCATGTATTCTTTTATATGCTTTTGGTTTTCACAAAGTGTAGAAGTGTCCTAATTTGGAAGTGTCTTCTAATGGCTGCAGTTGGTGTCCAACTCCACCACCTCCGCTTGGTTGGAGGATGAAGGTGTTGGGAGATGTTACTATGAAACATGCTGAAGGAATGACTATAAACTGGTAAGAAAGGCAATGGCTGCTCTATCAAATCCACATTTTAGAGCTGTAGAAGGGAGAAACATAGAGATGCTGAAAGCCTTAGGATCAGAGGGGAAGGCAGTGAAGAGCATAATTCTTCTCTGCCTAGAAGTTCTGAATCCCAATCTGCTGCTTGTAATCTTTGTTATTTAGTATCAAGTTAAAGAGAACTGCTTTCAGACTGGAAAGCCTCTGAACACTACTGCAAGCTGTAATGATTCCCACCCTCACTCTGCCCCATCCAGTATTTTGAGATCCGTAGCTATGAGAAATATTTTGCCCACTGCTCAAAGGCAGAAGCTCATATGTTTCCTCGTTTTTCCTAATTCTGATGTTTCTCAAGGTGGATTTCTTTCAGATTCTTGTGGGTATTTCTGGTATTTGTTACAGTGCTGACTGGGCAGGAAGAAAGAAAAAGAGAAAGAAACCATGTATGCATACAGAAAAACTGAATTTATTTCAGGGGAAAATCTCCTGATGCCATTATCTCTTGCTAAATTACCTTATAAATCAACTTCTCTTACAGTAACAGCAGTCTGAATTTTGTGTGTTATTGGTAGCATTGACTTCAAAAATGAGGAGTCCAGTTCTTTCTCACTGTCCCTCACAGTATTCACAATTTTAGGGTGTTTATGGGATGTGCTTGCCAGAGTCAGCTACATGCGGCTGTTCTTTTTTCCTTTTTATTTTTTAATTTCAGGTATCAAAAACCCGATTTCAGACTGCATCCTTCTTACCAGAGAATTCAAATATTTCTGTTTCTTGGAAAGTGAGTTTGTTGAAGCCTCTGCCGTAAAGCAAATGACAAGCTTGACTCTAAGCTACAGAGAAGCTAATTCAGTTCAATACTAAAAATTAGCCAGAGGTATCTTGGCCATTGCAGTCAGATAAAAGCTATGCTCAAAGAAATCCCAGCCCTCCTAATTTCAGGACTTTGATAGGGTCTTAGCTCTCAAAGGCTCAAATAAATAAATAAATGAGGCCAAGGAATTCATTTGAAATATTAATTAAAATGCAAATAAAATCCAGATTGCATCGGTTTTAAAAACTGCTCTCTGAAGTTTCCATGAATATAAAACATGTGACAAGCTACTGTTTTGAATGATCCGCATAAATATACATTGTTAAAAAACTGCTTGTCTTGAAAATAACCCTACCAACACCATGAACTGCAAATAATGAGAAACAGTGACAGCTTTCATTACTGACAACGCTGCTTGTCAGTCTTTGCACCAAGGCAGAGGTAAGGCAATTTGGCATGCTCTGGCCCACGAGCACTCCTGCCCATCTGTGCAGGAGGCTGGGTGCCGGCTTACAAGGTGGCACAGCAGCTCTTGTGGTATGCAGTGTGCCAAGGTGAAACGGCTTTGCAGGAGCTGGCAGTGTGTAACCACCACCTCCCTGGCAACACCACAGCGGCATTTGCAAGGAGGCCAGCCACACTCTGGCATTACAGATTTCTTCTGTTCTGGAGTAACTGAATGCAGAAAATACCTAATTCTTCTCTTTGTCAGTGCAAAGGTGCTCTGTATGATGTACCCTCCTCTGAGTTAGCCAGCCTTGCTAAAGATGCATCCTGCTATTAACAACTGCTTTTTTTTTCTGCCATGTTTCACTTTGCACCATCATTCAGTGCTGCAGATGAACTGCTATAAGAGAAGACAAATGAAATAAGGGCACCACCTTGATCAGAGACTAACCCAAGCATCTGGAAATCCTCTCTCCTAACATTATTTTAATGTAAAATGATCATCAACAGACTATAATCTCAGTTTAATTTGCTGTTAAATTCTCCCCACTCCCAAAAGCAAGTCTTGTGTCTGACCAATAGGCTTTTCATAGTTTGACTGGGTAACTACTTCTGACCCTCTGCCAAGCAATATAATCATGTTAACTGGCCCCAGGAATGGGCTGTGAGATGGCTGGGACTCTGCTGAAATGGGCTACAGCCAAGTCATGACATCAAGTAACATAATCTCAAAGCACTTTATGAGGAAGATAAATTATGTTCAGGATACATAAAGAAGGAGTCTAAGTACCTCACCACAACCTTGGGAACAGTAGGCTGTACAGAAGGAAGCTTGCACAGCAAGAGCATCATGAAAGACTCCAGAGGGGAGAGAAAGATAATGCCTTCAGAACTTCAGTGAAGCCATAAGAAATAAGGCATAGAATCACATGCTGAATGATAAAGATAGTAAGAAATATCAAACATCTGCAGGTCCTCTGTCCTCATCCATCCTGCTTGCCAATCAAGCAGGTGCTCAGAGAAATATGAGAACATGATTATGGATGGGAAGAGCCTACCAAAAGTGCAAAATCACTGGGAGCTGAGTTAAGACTACACACTGCCTGCTCTCTCATTTCCTAATTTCTAAATGTAGGACTCTGTAAGCAAAACAAAATTAACATGAGTTTGAGGTGCACCAATTAATATATGAAGTTTATAATGTCCTGCTAGGGAAAATTTCTAGGAACACAAGTGCAATACAATTTAGTTTCTGTATCTGGAAGAGTCCATCTCCCTTCATTTTGTCAGCCATCGAAACAATCAGTGTCCTTGGCCGCATCTTCATGGCGCCACCAAGTACTGAGGGATTTCCAAGCTCTCAGTGAGTGATCCAGTGCACCTTCATAGTACCACGCAGTGACGTGCAGAAACACGACCAGATGTCTAAAAATGCAACCTAGATGAAAGGCTAATTAAGGCTGTTGAAAGATCTGGCTCAGTGGGCAACACCATCTCAATGTGATTCTCTTGCTTTCTATTTCTGAACAGTCTTGGTTAAAACAAATTCAGACACCTTCTCACAGAAGTGCCCTGTGTTTTCAGAGCTATCAGCCTTTAATTCTTTTTCACTTAACTGAAAATAAAATTTCCCCAGAGTGCTTGAGTCTGCTCTTAATGCATGTGCATAGCTCTAATTGATGTTAATTATGTTCATTCACCAAGGGGAGAAGCGTATTATTTCAGGTGCCTACTTGGAATATGCTACTTTAGCCCTGCATGTGGTTCCAAGAGGGAAAGGTGCAGCTGCCTCAAAACCCAAATGTCTAGTGCCTAAGAATAATCCAGATCAGATGAAGGACAGGATGTACTACACCACAAATAGTACAGCCAGGCTTCCTGCACCACTCAAATTCTAATTCATAAAGCTTGCAAAACATAGCACAGAGATCATTGCTAGTTCATTTTCCCTCTGTACATTTAGGCAGGGGAATCATTCCATCAGATTCTTATAATGGTGCCAAACGGCCCTTGAGCCTCAAGTACCACACTGTCTCAGCACAAATAACAAACAAGCCCTGTCCAGGCTGGAACCACACAACAAGTCAGTGCTAGATCCAGAAACAAGCCCCAGATCTCTAGAGATCTGAGATCAAGTTTTATCTACTGAGCTACGCTTCATTTTGTGGCAGGGCTGAAGTCTCCAAGGGATGTCTCTTCCAGGGCACTACTGAAATAGTAAAGCAGGATAGGTTTATCCCAGTTAAGGAATCTGGTCTATACTCTTTTATTGAAAATAAACTGCAAAACCTGGACAACTTCCATGCTTTTCCCCACATATGCAAGTTCATACAAATTCATCAACCTTGCCAGCATCTTTCTAGATGGTTACCCTTTAACTAGGGCTTTATTGGATAACTGTAACTCAATTTGCTGCAGCTGTGTGACCCTGATTTGCTTTTGGAGCAGAGCAAGCCGTAGGAGGAAGAGCCAAGTGGGACCCCACCTGCCAGGCAGCCAGAACAGTTAGAATGGACCAATTTGAATGTGCAAAATCTGGCAGGTGGCAAAGATGTGCTGTTTATTTTTCCTAATGACAAAATTAGCACATTGATAATAACCAAACAGAGCTGTGTGCAGTGGTTTTTTTTTAATTAACAAATGTCGTTTTGCAGGTATGAGCAGGATGCAGGCACTGTCCTCATGCACGCAAGCTGTTGCTGATGTCCCTGGAAAGCTCATATGCAAGCTGCCTTTGGCTTTCATTGTCTGGGTTTGTTCTGGGGAGGAGGTGGTTCCTCCTTGCCTGTTTTGATCATGTATTCTTTTTCTGCAGAATGTTGTATTCTTGCTCACACCCGAGAACGCAGATCACATCTAAGAGAATAGATTGCTTTGAAATATGCAATGGAAAAGGCTTTATTTCAATAGGCACCCACAAAGTACAGTGTTGGGAGTGTTTCCTCCTGCTACTTCAAACTATAGTACATTTTTGTATCTCACAACTGCCTGATTGGAACTGGCTTTTTCTTATTAAGAGTTACCTGAGATTTAAAAATTTATTAGATAGAAACATCCTTCTCCTTGACTACCTTTATGTAATACAGCAGCTTCACAGGCATGGTCATGCTTTTGCTAACATCCAGCTCTAGGGGCCCTACAAGCAGCAGAAGTTAATAGATACCCTCTAGCTTGGGTACAGCCAGGATAGTCTTCTGCATGTCTCTGCCTAAAGCCATACTGATAACTGAATTATCCATTCAGTGGATAATGGATTATGGTTCTGATTTCTCAACCAATCCTATCACAAGACCAAATTATCTGTATATCAGTTATCCAACACTTTCCATTCATTGAGGTCCAAGACCTGAAATCACTGGGGTTTTGCAGTGTTTCTCGTGCTCTTACTCACAGTATTACCCTTCCTTTCTGTGAATATTCTAAAGATTCAGAGTAGAGAGTTCCTAGACTAAAGTAGCTTTCTGGTGCAGATTACATCAGTATATGTTGTACAGCTACCAAAGCACTATGTGTAATGTCAGTAGTGGGGATACAACTGTTCTTTTGTGGGTTTATATCATGCATTGAAGGACCTGGTGCAGTTGCTGAAAGAGTTGCATCAACCTGCCTGTGCCGTATTTTTAAGAGGGAAGATGATCAGTAGACATGAAATAGAAAATATTTTTTCTTTTGCTTACTGTTCTTCAGAAAGAAGGTAGGTGAATAAGAGCAGCAGTTGACGCCTTATGCAATTCAATTGTACAAGTCAGTTCAGACAGCACCAGATGCTTTCAGTTTATCCCTGGTCAAGGGACATGCAACCACCCTTGTCATCACACTGCACTTTCTTTCAACAGAGCCATAAATTTCTAACCCAAACAGCTTCTATTTAAAACAAAACAAAGAAGTTTCAAGATATGAAATTCAGATTCATCTTCTACTTATTAGAGATCTTCTCTAGAGAGAGGTCCTAACTTAAGACTTGCCAAATTTGCCACCAACTTCTTTGACACTGAGGATATTCAAATGTTAAGATTTTGCTCATTTTTTGATGGAGATAAGGTACAGATGTATTTCTTCAATGTGGCTGGTTTTGAAATAAAGTTTCATATTTCCTTTCCTTCAGCCTCCACATGTGGCTTTTTCAGCCGATGACATTACTGATCACTCACCCTTTAACCAATCACGTTATTGTTCACGCATCTTTGCTTGAGCAAATATTTTTAACCAGATATACAAACAGGTTTCTCTGCTACCACTTCTTGCTGCATTGTTACTTCCCATTTTCCTTGAATACACATTCATATTATCCTTGAACGCACATTCTTTGTCTTGCCTTAAGCAACTTTCAGTTTCAATATTTACAGCTCTCAGAAATTATCTCAGTGTTCTGTCTTCAGTTCCTCTTGGCTCCCACAGTTTGTAGCTGATGAGTGTCAGGATGTCCAAGCTCTCTTCCAGGTCTGCTGGTACAGTTTCTTGTGCAACATTCCCCACAGTTTGTTCTGCTCTTTGAATTATTTTTTGTTTGCTTGTTTGCTTTCTGTGGATTTTGGGTTGTGGGTTTCTTTGTTACCTTTATCAGTACTTGAATATATTCTAGGCAAGTCCAAACAGCCATAAGCAGCCCTCAGGAGTTTGTAAGGTGGTCACAGCCATGTAGTCAGTGACTAACAACAGTAGAAAGAAAGGCAACTTTTAAATAGTCCTTCAGTAAGAGCATTTCTTTAATTTCTTTAATTTGTTTATGGAATTTTGTGAAGGCAAAAGAAGAAATTTAGATCACCTCAGGAAGAGATATGTTCATCTCAGAGATTCTAAGGGTGCTTGAAGAGGCCTGTGGGACTACAGAAAGCCTATCATGGCCTAACATGGTATAGGAGCACCTTGTCAGATAAATACAGGCACAAACTTGTGAATCAGTAGCGTAGAGTCATTAAGCAGCTTCCTGACACTGGGACAGAGACATAGTCAATGAGATTAATTAATAGAAGTGTGACAGGAAGGCAGAGAAGGATGTAAATAGATTAACATTGCAACCAAGAAGTGCATACTCTTTATTGCACCTATTTATCAAAAGGATCAAAGAACAGCAGGTGAAAGGCTAGAAAAGAAGAGATTCTAGTCAACCAGGTGCTTATGACAAGACTGCACTGGAGAATCGGAGAATAGGATTTTGAGAAGTCCAGAAAGGAGATAAAAAAATATGACCAAAGACAAACATCATTCTCACGTAGAGCCAGAGAAATTTGGAAGCCAGCATTTGTGATAACAAAAACATGCAAAATGCTAAAGTCTCAAAAGAGATTGGATTTGGCCTGGAGAAGACAAGAACATAGGGCTGACACTGGACTGAATGGCAAGCAGGAGGTGAGGAGAAAGTGGCATGGCTGAAAACAATAGAAAGAAAAAAGTGACATAATTCTGAAAATTACAAGTGCTCTTTTAAAAGGGGTTAAAAACAAAGAAGAGGGACATTAAGAAGAGTCAGTAACAGAATAGAAGAAAGTCATGGAGACAAAAACTTTTTTGCATGGAAGCACTATTCTCTGATGCCTTTGGAGGTGAACGAAATTGTGCTGAGGCTGGAGAGAGCTGTTTCTTTGTTCATGTGGGATTTTAAAAAACACTTGTAATTGATAATATGACCGTTATCAGTAATCAAGATTGGGGCATAGGAATAGACAAGGAGAAGGAAAGAAGAGAGGTCCAGAACAGTGCATTTAGCTGATTTTGATTTTCCATTTGTTGTGGAAGAAACTCTGTAATAAAAGCCTGAAATTACACATGAACACATATGCATGTATGACTTTAAATGCAAAGCCCAGAAAATAATAAATGCTTCTAGAGATGGGTATCAAGGGCTTTGTTTAAGGCATAATCTCTATTGCTTTTGAGTTTATGGAGCAAAAAGAGCTGTTGAAATTGAGTGAAAGCTGCAGCCAGAGTCTTTAATCATTCTCCAAAGCTGTTTATTGTGAGAGTAGTATAAAGCAGTAGAGATTAATGTCAGTTTCTATAAATCACTGCAAAAGCATCTTCTCTTTCATTGACAGAGGTATAAATATCTTCATTTTTTCTCAGATTTTGCCGTAACATGCTGGCTGCTGAGGTCATTCAGGGGAAAAGAACACAAGCACATGTCATATGCTTTTAAACAAGTAAATGTAAAAATAAGTTGTATGTTTATTTACGGAACTGGAAACTGCTGGAAGTTTCTACTGAGCAGCTTTGACAATCTCAGCCAATCTACAGAACAGAACTACCCATTAACTGAAGTTAGCAGTGAGCAGCAAGTCATCTTTACAGTGCACATCCCACAGGTTCCAGAGTGAATGTAATAGATAGACCACCATTTCCTTTCTTTGTGAAAGCACTGGTCAGGCATCTCTTACAACTACCTTCTTTTCTGTTTGGTTGGTTTTGGTAGTAAAACCTAATAAAGTATGTGAAGGACAAGATAATTTATAAAAGAATCCAGGAGCATATTCAAAAGAAATTACTATTCATACGGCTCCAATCCTATTTTACATTCATTTATGGCCACATACTGTAAGAAATTGATTTAAAGCAGACAGACAGAAAGCCATGGGACAATTTGTGTTGCAAATCTGATACCAAAAAAGAATTACTAAGCAAAGTGCAAAATCATTGGCATATTAGAATGTCGACATAACATCAATCCTTTTCCACTGCTATCATCAGTTCTGCTCTCTTGTTAGCTGTTGGTCAAACACCTCTTATCAATTCCTCACAAGCAAACTGTGCTGATTCTTAGGAGTTGCAATGCATCTTACTCAGCTCCACAAACTACCTATTTAGACAAAGAACCTGCGTTTGTAAGTAGGTGGCCAAACCTTCACATACCAAACATGGAGAGACGCTCTCTCCTCCAGAAGGAAAGTCACAGTGTCTAAGCTAGGCTGCTCCCCTGAATTACTCGTTGAAGGTATCTTTTATTTGCCAGGATTGTACAGGAAGTTAATGGAAACTGGCCTTTTGGGCTAAGGATTTCAGTTGTCTAGGGTACTTTAGAGCAAATATTGTGAATGCACAGCATTGAGCACACAGTTCACTCTTCAGGGGTCCTTAAGGAAGATCAACATAGAAGATGAACTCATTCATATAAAAAGTAGGGACAAATGTCAGTCGAAAGACTGAATTCGAACAGACAAAGTGGGTGTTCAGAGAAATAGTGTCTCAGCTGTGGTTTCCACACACCAGCTTGAACTTAGTAAAAGTCCATGGTAAGTTAAGTAGCACACAAATCCTGAGACCTTGGCAAAATGTTTAGAAAAGTATCATCATACTGAAATCTCTCTCAGAAGATGCTTCCAGAAAAATTTAGAAAATTCTCTTTGCTAAACACAAAGCTGTACATAGTCTGAGAGTAAGAAATACATATTTGGATGTTTAGCTTGTTTCCTGAGCTCAGACAGAATAGTGAAGCAAGATTCAGTCAAAGCATTTGGAGGAGAGACGATCCTGCAAATCCCCCACTGATTCATCTGAATAGATTTTTTGTTATCATTCCTGTTAAATAGTTGAGATCTGTGAATGGAATTCTCCTTGCAAATCAATGCCAGGGAAATACCAGTTTCAGGAGAAAAAAGAAAAAAAAAAATCCATTTTCAGGACAACTTAAAATTATGGCATAATTCTTTCCTGGGTCCTACACTAAAATGCAAAACAATGATAAAGTACTTGAATGTTTGGACTGGACTCAGAAATTATTGCTTACTGACTTTAAATAAAAACTTTCAAAGAAGGAATATTTTCATTCCAAAAGCATTTACTAAATGCTAAGCTACTAGGTCTGTTTTAGTTAATTAAACTTAAGGAACATGGAAGTGGATAAAAGTTCATTAAATAGGTACAAGCTGACAGTGAATTGGAATACTAATTGAGATTTTATGTGCAACAAAAGAGATACAAATGGAAATGCACTGATATCCTAGTGAATGCCTCACATAAAAGGCCCCAGTGGAGCAGAGAATGCACAAAGGAAATTGGATTGTAAAATCTCTGAGATAAAGATCAGTTCTATGAAACACGACGCCCCATTGCTTGCTTTTCTATTTTGAGAAGTTTCTTTTAATAATGCCAACAAATGGTGCAGTGACCATTGTAGGTGCATTTCAAAGGTTCCCAGTCAGATGCAGAAATGAGGCAGTTAGGTTCAGGACATAGGAAATAGAAGGGGATGTGGTGGAACTTTCATTTACTTAATGGTATGTTCGAGTATCATTGACTTAAAGAGCATGAAAATCTTAGATTAGAAAGAGCCACATATTCCAGTGCTGTTCTTAAAATTTTTAGTGGCTATTTATTTGGTTTGAAAAACTTTGCCCCAATTCAATTTGTAGCACAACCCTGAAAAGCATGTGAACTGTTCAACCTTATGGAAGAAGAAATGAGGCTGAGCTGAAATGGATATACAAAGACTTGCGAGTGGCTTCTGAAGGCTGGAGTATGTAATCAAAACAACTGTTTCCCCCTGGTTTTCCCCCTCCAGTAAAAGTAACTGATCATGTGTTGGAGATGCCTTTGCATCTCCAAAGCAGCTTCTAAGAGGCTCCTTGGGACTGCAGCTGACTTCACTAGCAGTAGCAATAGTATTAACACACTTTCTTGAAATGCCAAGAAGAAAGTATGGGTACAACATTTCCTACACCATTTAGAAACCAGCTTATCTAGGAGCATTAACAACCAGTGAAGATATTACAGAATAGCAATGAGAAATGCTTAGAATCTATACAGTCTGAATTTCAGGGTATTTTTTTACTATCTGAACCAAATGTTCATTGTAGGGCAAATAATTACTTAAAAATGTACTTTAAGTATGTGTTGAGCCAGAGCTGTTCATATATTAACCTTAATAAAGAATTCTCCAAATATTGTTATGTGGTCATATCAGATGAAATTTGAACTGCTCCCAGAGTTCACAACAAGGTATTTACTCTGTGTCCAGACAGTAGTCTCTAGGAATGTAAATTACCATTAAAAAGTTCACTGATCTATTTGATCTTTTCAGCAATTTTACAAGATAATTTTATCTGTATATAGCCATCTCCAGACAGCCTAATTCCATCTACATCCCTACGTCTTTGGTGTTGTCTAGCCAGGAGGAACCATTAGGCACAGGGACTCTAGTGGGATTTCAGATGTTAGGGAAATATATAGAAGTGTAGAGTCTGTGCTGACCTGGAGTGGATTCATTAGGAAAGGGCTGAGAATGCTCATTATTGAAGGTTTTAAGAGGCAGCTGGTAGGAACACCATAGGTATACATCCCGGATTTGGGAGAGTGAGCAACTATAGATGACCTCCGAGGTGCCTTCCAGCAACATGAGGTTATCATTACACAGCCATGGTGTTCTCTGACAAAATAGATTCAGGGTACCTCACACGACTGACAAAATTTAATTCAGATGTAAACATGAATCCTGTCAAGTCCAATTTAAAGTAAATATGCATTTAACATTCCTGTTATAAAAAGATAATAGACTTAAAAATATTATAACTAATTATTTGGGGTTTTTATAGATCATTCTTAGACTTTCATGTCATATAGGAAGAGCCATAAAAAAATTCAAGTTGTCTTGATTCAAAAATGAAACATGCTTCTTTTGAGGAACATGTTTCAAGTACGCACCAACATAGTGGAAATGTAGGGAGACAGCCATGATCCTAGATAGCGCAAGACACAATGAGATCTCATCTGCCAGGTGCGAACTGAAAATTCATGGCAGTCAGGAAAAGTTCCCAAAGACTGGAAAAAGGGAAATATAACCCCCATTTTCAAGAAGGGCAAAATGGATGACCCAGGGAATCACAGACCAGACAGTCTCACCTCTGTGACTGGCAAAATCTCGGAGCAGATTCTCCTGCAAGGCATGCTAAGGCACATGAAAAACAACAAGGTGGCTGGTGACAGCCATCATGGCTTCACGAAGGGGAAATCCTGCCTGACCAATTTGGTGGCCTTCTATAATGGGGATACAAAACTGATCGACAGAGGTAGAGTGGTGCTGGGATCAGTCTGGTTCAACATCTTTGTCGGTGACAGACAGTGGGATTGAGTGTACCCTCAGCAAGTTTGCCGATGACACCAAGCTGGGTGGTTCGGTTGATACCCTGGAGGGAAGGAATGCCATCCAGAGG
>JANRGW010033869.1:0-19012 GCA_024733675.1 Psilopsiagon aymara
TCCTTTTTTCACAGCTTGCCTGGTTGAAAGCCAAACATTTACTTTCAAATGATGAAACATTTATTTCCAGATCAGAAAATGCCTGATGAGCCCCACTTCCCCCCCCCACCCTGTGTGAACAGGAAGCTTGAAAGGAAAAGCTTTCTGAATCCAGCAGCTGGGAATGGAGGAATCCTGGAACTTTATGCTGCAGAAGCTCAGAGACAACAATAAAGGTTTCCCCACCATCCAAAGAGCAAGTATATATATATATGAAAGGAGTTATCTCTTCAAACAAACACATGGGGGATGGGAGGGGTCAAAATCCCATCAGGCAAATGCTGAATTAGCTAAAGCTCTAGAGCACAGGGAGACCTGACTGTATCACAAGCCCAGTAAGATGGAAAAGCTAAAGAGAAGCCCAGGCAAGTGATGCTCATACAGGTCTGGTTTGGTTCTTGTTGATGTCTTGTTTGCATTGCTGAGACATGACTCCAAAAAGCCTTCTTTCAAATGCTAAGTAACAAGGAGTGGACCCTAATGTGGAGTGCAAGGATGTTGCTGTCTTGATAAGACCAGACCCAGACACCAGGCATTCCAGGTAGGGAAATTGGGGTGATGGAAACCAGCTACCTTTGGATTTTTGCCAGCCTGAGTAGGGAGATGAGGATGAGGATGATTTGCCTAGAAAGTACCAGAGAGCCTGCCAGGGCTAACGGGAAGCCAGACTCGTGTCCCAAAGAGTTTAGTGGCTAATTGAAAGCAGAAGCCTGCTAAAACAACTTTCCAGGAGTCTGGCACTGCACAGCTCATGCCTGTGCTTTTGACACTGTGGTAGAGATTCTTAGAGATCTCTATGGAAAGTGTTAGGATGCCACAAAGTTTCAATGAGTAATGTGAACAAATAATCATCTGAGAGGCAAAGATAACAAGCTCAGTCACGTACTCTGCACTGAGAGTGAAAGAAGAGTGAATTTGTTGGGAATAAGGATTTGGAAAATATCCTTCCACTTTCAGGGCATGTAGCCCAAATCAAGGGGGCTTGAGTCCGATGGTCAAAAGGAACTGCTGAAGTTATTCCCGTGCCCTCTCTGTGACTGTTCACATGCACTTGCCCATATACAAGCACGAACACACCCCCAGCAGTGTATGGGACCAACCTGCAGCTTTGGAGGAGTGCCGATGTTGTCAGTGGAGTGTCACCCTGTGAAGATGGACCCTGCTGCTGCGATCTGCTGCAGCATGGAGTGAACCCAGGCACCATGACCCTTAAGCCAACTCAAACATGATCAGCTGTAGGTTTTACTTCAGGGACAAGACTGAGGCACTCTCATATTCTGTAGCCTACCACCAGAGTGATGCAAGCAGGAGCAATAGAGCCTGGCAGCTCTATCAGAATTAGTTACTGCTTAGAAAGCCTGCTCTAGGCTAGCTCTGGTGAGCGCTGGCAGTTACATGGCAACAGGAGAGTCAGGGACCTTGTGTTCTATTTCCCTGAACAAAGTATGTCACTCTTGCATGGGGGTGTGAAGAGCTGAAGGCTCCTTGGAGGAAGGATATACCCAAAACAAAGCTATTCCACAAAGCAGAGGGCACAGAGCACCCGAGGGTTGCCCTCCTGTGCACAGTGCTTTGCTGCTTTGATTTCAAGACCTCAGGAAAATGAGGGATAAGAAAACTACCTTTTTTCAGTCTTTACGAAGTGAACAGTAGGAAGCAGATGCATGCAGCCATTGCCACCAGCAGCGCTTAAATGTAACGACCACTTTGTCACATGAATCACAAAGTCCTGACACTCTCACTTTTATGAGGGGCTTTTTCAGAACTGGAGGAGTCAATGGTAAGTAAAAGCATGATCCAGTGGCCAGGTTATTCCAACCCTTTGCATCTGTAACCCTAAATCTCCTTTTCATAGATCCAAAGCCATGTTTGCACTTACAATGAAATTCACTGCAGGTTTCTGATATTCCCCCTTTTGAATCTTTTTGACATTCTCTCCTTTTTAGAAATCAGGGCTCACCTCTGCATTATTTGAATGCTGCCACTGCCAAGATGTCATCAAACGATTAGATGCTGCTGTATCCCAGGGGAGCCCACTTGCACTCCTCTACGGTCCATGCCAGCAGCCCCTGTGCCATCCCTCCAATGCTAACAAGAGTGGAAGGGGGCATTGGCAGCTCCTGCTGCCCTCCAGCATGCCCCGGCTGGGGCAGCCCTGGGGACTGTGGCCAGATGGCATAGCTTAGGGCAATCCCACCCCAGCCCCAGGGCACTGCTGGCGCTCATCAGCCTGGGATCAGACCGCAGCGAGTCCCCTGCTCCATCAGCTGTCAGGGAACCAGGAGCACATTTTACATGGCTGCAGATGCCCCCAGTTCAACCATGTCTCAGGACATCCTCCCCACATGGATCTAATGTTGTTTACTTATTTCCTTCACACCAAACCCTAGCTGACGCAGACACAGTTAATGGGGCTGTGTGCTCACCCATCCCCTTGCCCGGTGCATTGTTTTCCCATCCATCCACCAAAGCTGAGTCCATCCATCCATCTGCAGGGTTAGGATCCAAGGGCAAGCAGCATCCTGCTGTGTTTAAAGGGGAAATAGTAAATGCTGCCTAAGTCACTGTTGATGTAAATACCACATCATATTTGACAAGTGCTCTAAGGCAAAGCTTCATCAGGAGTATTTTGTGATCAGGGGCTGCTTTCTGAAGTTTCCCCTTTTTTTTCTTTCTTTTTTTTTGCCCACTCTCTTGTTTGCAACATCCCCTTTGAACTTGTGACAATAAAATTTCCTTCCCCACTGATTTAGTCCTTTTCCACTTGGCACGCATGGACATTTTCCCTGCTGTTTCTATGGAACCAAAGTCCCCATGAGTCCCCTTTGTTTACTTCCTTGCAAGTAGCCGAGCATCGTTGGTGAGGTCAGAGGGAAGGTGCATGGCTCTGGGAATAGCAAAAGTGATGCTGCCAACACCAGTAGGCTGTAAAATTAACCTGCCTTGACACCTATCCCATTTCCAGGCTCTCACTTTAAAGATGCCTGGGTTTATGTGTTTTCCACAGCCATACTTCCTGATTTCAGCTGGCCCCCGAAAGTACCAAAACACTGTGAGAAAGTCATAACATTTGTGCAGTAGCTAAGCCAGTGAAGATAAGGATGATGAAATGCCTCTCTTCAGGAACAGGTCTGATTACCTTTGGGATACAGGACTCCTGTTGTGGCCTCTCTAGCACAGCATTGTGGCACTGGCTGTGTATGCTGGGTGAGTTCTTGCCTGTCCACAACAGCCACTGGTTCACAGAGGCTTACCAAGCTTAGGGATCAGGAGAGCAGCTCAGACCCTCTTCAAATCCAGGCAGTTATTTGGTGTGTGGAAAGAAGGGATATTAAATGGAGATGTTTTCCTAAAGCATCTGTGGCTATTGCTGGAGAGGGGATACTGGATTTTCAGGCAAGTGATTCAATCCCATGCTGCAGACATTCTGCTTCTACAGAATCTTCCCTCTGCTGTCAGAATCATAGAATCACAGAATCAAACAGGTTGGAAAAGACCTTTGGGATCATCAAGTTCAGCCATTGCCCAGCTCTGCCGAGTCTACCACTAAACCATGTCACTGAGGGCCTTGCGTAAATGGTTTGTGAACACTTCCAGGGATGGTGATTCCATCCTGCTCTGGGAAGCCATTCCAATGCCTGACTACCCTCCTGGTGGAGAAGCTGGTGACCAGTGTAAAGCTCCCTGTGCTACCTTTCCTCCACAGACCAAAACAAGCTGGAATGTGCTGTCTCCCAGGAAGGAGGTGGGGTGGGGAGAAGATGCACTGCTGCTGCCAGGCTAGGACCAGTTTGTCTCCAATAAGGACATTGTATGGCCTTTTGAATGGCCATTTCCATTTGAAAGGGCCATATGCCTTGCAAAATGCAGTGAAAAAAGTTAAATAGAAAGTTTCCCACTGGAAACATTCCTGTTCATGTTCTTCCTCACCTCCAGTCCCAGCTCTCCTGTCCCTCCATCCATCCTCCTTTTTTAAAGTGAAGGGAAAGAGAAATAAACTCAGAGAAAGCAGAACACCCTCCACCCTCCTGACTGCAGTGTTGATTGATAGACATTTTTCATTAAAAATCATCTCAGAAATAGCTGTTTTGACAACTAAAAAGCCCAGCTTATTGTAATTTGTCTTGTTGCCACTGAACTCCTGCTTTCCAGGGAACAAACAGGCACACATGGAAACCCCAGTGTCTGCTCTTCAGCTCTGCTCTAGAGACTTTCTGGCTGCAACTGCCCATCCCAGCACAGTCGCCTTCCCAACACCCATGGGAAGATCCTGAAGGCGGTCAGGGGATGGAGCTCCATACAGGGACTTGACTTACTTATCCAAGAAAGCCATACCAGTGGCATCTGTGGTTTATAGCTGGCATAAAGAAGGGCAGCTTGCAGGGAAAAGCCCAGCCTACATCTACAGTGAAGCAGAAGCAAAGACATAAACTGCGTGTAAACTAACGTCAGTGCAGGAGCAGGTGGCCAGGAAGCCTGGGGTGAGTTCAATCCTTCTGAACCCTGGCTTTGTGGGTGCATAAGAGATGGAGCCTCATCTCACCATGACCAGGGCCTGGAAGTTTCCCTTCTCCTTCATGACGACCTGACTGTACCACTGTCTCCAGCTTGCCAAGAGCAAGGTGGGCTGACAGGGCACTGCCATGAGCTGGTCTCTTCCCAGTGGGGCTCAGCGTCATGGGGAGGAATCCCAAATCTCTCCAGGTTGGTACATGCAGTCATGAGGCTGTTCAGCTTGCTGAGAGCAGAACACCCAACAGGATTGAAAAATGGGGGTTATCCATACAGGGCTCACTCCCCATCACAGGCATGGTACAGGAGACCTTCCTCCCACAATCTGTGGGCATGAGAGAGGATGAGGAATTAAATTATCACCCACTGAGAGAAGAGAAAGTGATGTGGGGCCAACCCCTGTTGCACACACCAAATTGATCCCATAAGTGGAATTATTTTACTCAGGGATAATGGTCCAGAATTTTGGCCTTAATGCTGTTAGCCTGGCCTAAACCTGGGATGCTCAGACGTAATGCACCACTAAGCTCCTCATCCCGTGGTTGAGTGCTGCATTGCTGAAAACCAATAAGGAAAATGCAAGGAATGAAAGCTCTACCAAGGGATGCTGTGGCTGAGATAGATGAAAATGTAATAGAGCAAGGTAGGGAGAGTGAGAGTTATCACTGAAATCTAATCTCCACCAGGTCTTCCATACTACACCTGTGCACAGCAATTCAGTTGGCCACAAACTGCAAGGCATCAAGTACATCCAGATTAACTTCAGCAAAACACCTTAAAGATTAAAGCAGTTTGGTGATGGAAAGCTGCTGAAGAACTAACTAATCATATTGCTTTGTATTAGCTCTTGCAAGAATATAGCAATGAAAGACTTTTCACTTCCTGAGTTCCTCAATATACTTCCTCTTACCTAATTTCTTTGTTATGTGAATACAATTTCTGTTCCCATGAACAAGGAGGATGCTTCATTTTGGTTTCCAAATGGCATTGGGAAGCTGGGTTCATGGTTTTGTCAGGAATCGCATTCAGGTCTGGCTGCTGTGAGTGGGAAATGATTTTTCTTTTTTTCATCACAGTCCTCAAATTCCTACCTGCTGGTGAGGGCGGGACAGGAGGGGCAATGTTGGCATTGTCCGTGTGCCTTTGGAGTAGCGAGGCTTATTTTTAGAAATGACATCACTATTTACGACATAAATCCAAGTGACTTTCCCAAATGATTAAGACCAGATCCTCAAAGACATTCAGATGTTTCATTTTGAGTGCAAACGAGGAGATTACACTGAAACTCCTTTTAATATGGTTGGACATAAGTCCCTCTGGGAAACAGAGCACAAACCCTAAATGAGTTTTGCAAGCAGAACTTGAGAAGCCCAATGCTGATTTCTGTTGTGTTGGTGTAATAAGGCCAAAGTAAGTGCAGCAGGGAGTTGGACCAGAGCTAAAGCCGAGGGGAGGAAGTCCAACAGCTTGTTTGTGTTCTCCGGAAGGCAAGCATAACTCACTAAACAAATGTCAGCAGGGGTCACATCCAGCTCTCCTGGAAGCCAGAGGGGAATTAACCTGAGAAGAAACCCATGTCAGAGAGGCTGAGTTTTAAGACTAGAAATGGATGATTCTGGAGCTGTTGCATCAGGGTTTACCCCTTGCAAACTGTGTCACCGAGTGTGCATGTCTCTTCTTTGCAGAACATGTGTATACCTCAAAGGGTCGCAGTTCTCTGTCTGCCTTTGCAAATGAGTTTCCCCCACAGGGCTCCTTGGAAAATACACTGCCTAAATCCCTAAAGCAACCTGCTGTTGGAATTACAGCATCTGTCTGAACCACTCCATTTTCTGCTCAGAGCCCCCTTCCACCTCTTTGGTTCTCCTGTGTGTGTGCACCTGCCTTGCCATTCCCCTTTCACAAGCCACCTGCAGCTATTAGCCCTTTGCATAGCATGATGTGTGGCCTCAATGAGAACAGGGTGGCAGGTGACCACAGCGACCACTGATGCTGTAGAGCTGCTGTGCAAGAGCAATTCAAGGGGGAGGCAGCAGCAGGGCAGAGGGGAAACCACTTCCACTCAAATCACGTGCAGGAACACACCAGCCTGGGGAACAAGGGGATCACTGTCATGCCCATGGCCATCCCCACTCCCAGGGAGCTGCAGGGGAGAGGAGCAGAGCTATTGCACCTATTTCTTTATTTCCCATACAGCTGAAGCAGAAATAGCTTGTGGAAGTGTCCCAGGTTCCCTCAAGAGGGTTTTCTGGTTGGTGCTGGGCTTGGGTGGAACTGCAGCTGGAGGAAGAGTGTGGGAAATGCAGATGAGGCGACTGCTGTGGACTGCTCAGGGGTGGACTGAGAGCCAAGACTGACCTTGGTCCCTTGCTCTGATGCTGGCTGCTCTGCAGGATTTGATTTATGCTGCTACATTGAGGGTTTCACAGAAACCCGTGGGCTGGAGAAAGGAGTGGTTCCCCAGAGGCTGCAGTGTAAAGGATAGGTGTAGATGATGGATGATCTGTTCCCTGATTATCTCTAATCCAGTCTAATTCTAGGTTGATAACAAACCTGGTGATCTCATGCATTGTACATAGGGGTCTTGTTGTGGCATAGTGATTCAGATTGGCTTGTTGATCCAGCAGAAAACTGATTTACCAAAAACAAGGAAAAAAATCTGTTGTTTCTTTCTGTAGCCTCCAGGATTGCAGCTTCCAATGTGAGGGAGGTGCCAGGTCCTTATGGCTAGGGGTGGGCAGGAAGAGCAAGGCCACCCTTTAACCAGCAGCCCATGGTCAGATCAGATTAAGCCCAAATGGGAAACTGCACCCTGAGGGTCAGCAGATATTATTCTTGGTCATTGCTCAGACCAAGTCCCCATTGTTCATGCCTATTTTGCATGGGTGTAACCCTACTGGTACTAACACAGTTACTTCTGCAACATCTCCACAGGTCTTAGAGAGGTTCACTGATTTAAAAACACATAGCTCCTCCAAGGTCTGAGCTTTAGCTCTGAATTGTACAGAAGACAGGCCATGAACAGATTCAACATGATCTAGCTGAATTAAGGTAGTCAGAAGAAGCAAACACACCAAGCATGGCCTCCCAGTAAATAAAAGGCTAAATCTGAAAGAAGGAAAGCTGGTGAGCATTGATAAGGAAATGAGGGCTTCAGGGGTAAATAATCAGGAATATCCTTCAGCAAATTACAGCACCTACGCTTTGTCTACTGATCTTACACTTGGTGCTCTTCAAGTCATGATGAGCTGTCAGTTCTGTACTTACAAGTGAGAAACTGAACCATCAGGATGAATGGAGAAATCACCTGGCCTGACTTCAGTTCTGGCTGACAGCTAAGTAAGGGTTTATTCCCATCTCTGTGTATTTCATGTCTATCTGATCAATATTCCCAAGAATTAAAACCTAAGAGTAATTTCAGTCAGACGAGAGGAGGGGCACCCCCTCACTGACCAGTCCCAGGGTGTCTGCTGGTGGAAGGGAGGTGCTGATAACCTGGGCAGATATTCAGGCTTCCGTTTGTTTTGCTGCCCCACTTAATCCTCGCAGTGGTTGAAGCCAGCAGTGCTTCAGTAAGATTAATGAGCCAAACTAAAACAAACCCGCAGGCTTCAAGTACACACTCTCCTGTTTAACACTGTGAGGTCCACAACCAAGAACAGCAGAGTTCAGGCTCAGCTCACCAGTAGTAAACCCCTTTTTAACCTTTTTCTGCTTTTCCACAGTGATGAAGGGCTGTGACCCAAAACCCTGGTGATGGGAGCCTGTCTCCCCTCGGGCTGTGCAGGGAAGGGACTGAGCTCATCCAGGTTTTTGCCTGCTGCTGCCATTACGGTCTCATTCCCAGGCAAGGGGGGCTGGGAAATACATAGGAACACTGCTGGCATCAGGGAGCAACTGCTGGAGGAACCCAGGGCAGAAAAGCATCACTTTGGCCTTAAGGATGGCCTTCTACCATTGAGGGAAATATTTCCTTAGGGTTTCTATTTTGAAGTGGCTGTTAGTGTTCACTCATGATGGTAAAAGATTTTCTCTGCATTTTGTTTATGGTGTATTAAAGAGAACCAAGTCTCCTCTGCTGTGTTCCTCAGAGATTCTGTCCAGATAGCTTAGGAAATCTCAGCACCGAAGACTCATGGAGCAGAAAGCCGAGTTGCGACTGAAAGAAGGGATGTGAGTAAAGGCTGTGAGTAAACAAAAGGGGTTTTTGAGAGACTAAAAAAAAATCATCTCAAGGAAGAAAGGGGGAATAGGGAAGGAAGGAACTTCCCCCCCTGCCAAGTGCACATGCCAAGCCCCCACTCTCTGAAAATCATAGCTTCTCATCAAAGCAAAATGAAAAGCTCATGGCTGAGCTAAAATGAAGGCATCCACTTCTGAGATAGGACTTTGAAAAATGCCAGTGGAGACACCTGATTTCCACACGATGGAGGTGAAGAGAGACTGCCTGCAGCACAGGAGACTGCGAAGCAGGTAGGGAGCTCACTAAAAGACAACCTCAAGAGTTGGAGAGTCACTATCAACTAATTCTGATTTTAAGAAGGATCATCCCAGCTTAACAAGATTGCTGTGGTGCTGTAGAAAGAATTTCTCCTGTCTGGAAGTGCATTGGATGGGAGCACAACTCCTTTCGTCTGTAAATAAGTTGTTACTCACACCCTATTGAAATCATATTGCCTAAAGCTAGGGAGCCAAATCCAAGAGAACAGAAAGTGGCTTCTGTCACACTGGTTCACCTACACTCAGACTGGGAATTCCTGCATATGATTTCCACACATGTGCTGCAAGCAGGCTCTGGCTGCCAGCTCCATGCTGAAGAGGATGCTTGCCTGTGACCATGTCACCTCTGCATGGCCTGTGGTGCCCACAGGATGTGTCTCATCAAGAAGCACACTGGGACAAAACACTGGCTCTTCCACTGCCTTTCAGCTGCCTGATGAGGCTGCAAAGGGGCTAGGAAGAGAAGGGAAGTGGCCCAGACTCTTCATATACTAGGGGCAGGAAGACATCAGCAGCAGGAACTTAACCAGTGCTGCTGCAGAGCCCAGTTTAGACCCATAGTGGAAGGTAGGACTACGATAGCTGCAGAGAGATATGGGAGGTGTTATGCTGCCCACAGCAGCTTCATAAGAGAAGCCCATGAGCCACTATGGTGGGAAATTTCCACTTGCTCCTACATCCAGGCTGATGCATGCTCCCCCGCAGCTCATCCCTCCTGGATCCACGGGGTCTGCACTACCTGCAGCTTGTGGATTCAACATTCCCAGCCCTAAGGGAGTCATAGGAATGAGAAGCTGGGAGAGCATCACAGCCTGTCCTCTCAGCACTGCTAGGGAAACCCCAGGAGTTGTGAAAAGAGCAGCAAAAAATACTCTGAAATCTCATGAGTTCTGTCCTCCCTCAAAACCACTTTGCTCATAGGCTTCTCCAGGACGGTGAAAGTCTGAGACTGCCTTCTGCTAGTGTAGAAAAGGGAACATGGGGGGATTTCCCCTGTCATCCTGAATCTCAGGGGCTATTTAGTGCATTGTGATTTGGCAGATGCAGTTGCAAGTGAAGAACTTCTCTTTGCATACGAGCGTCAACTCAGTTCGATTCCACCACAGCCAGGAGTCTCTGGAAAACATTGAAATGGGAGCCAGGCCAAAATCTTCCTACAAATGGAGTGCCAGGGTCATTGGACCGTATCGCTTACTTGCACTGGTGTAAATCAAGATGTATATTTACTGCAGATAGCGTGAGGAGCTGACATGGAGGAAGATCAGAGACTGCATATAACTAACACCAGAAGCTGCATTTACGTCAGCCAGAAAAGGGTGTCTTTGCCTGGATATTGTGTTTAGGGTGTTCTGTATCTCTGAGGTTTTATTTTCCTTTTCCTAACCATAAAAATTATGAAACTAGATTAACATAAAGATAAGAGGAGAGTAAAGCAGCGCCCTGGCTGAGTTGAGGGGGGTGGCACTGAATCCCTGCCAGCTCTGAAACTCCTTCCCCTTTCTTCTCTACAGCAGATGATCTTTAGGGCAGCAATGTAAGGCACTGCTGGAAGTGTTGCCCCAGACCCTGAAATACCGCTGCCACTGAGACACTACTGAAAGTTCTTTCCCTGAGGCCCAGCTGCTTTGTGAACCTTGGTTTGCTCTTGAACAGCACCTTGAATATCTGAAGCAATCACTGCTAAACCTGCAGTGGATCCCTCACAGCAAGGGCTGAAGTCCATCCTTCACCACTGCCAGGGATGCAGCTTTTCACCAGAGTATGGAGCTTCCATCACAACTGAAGCAAGAGGACTCTGTGGTTCAGCATCCCCACTTGAACTGGCAGGACATCGGGTACAGGACACCATGTATGTGGCTGCATCCAGCTTAGGACCAGTCAGAGCACAAGCAAAAAGCAATCTGAGAAGAGTCAGCCATGTGCTGGTACAGGACCATGTGGATGTACTCACATCCCAGCAGGCAACACTGCCCTGAGGTACAGCACAGGGCAGCAGCCAACAGCTCATGGGGAAACCACTACAGAGCAGTACACATAACCCCCCAGACCCAAGAAACGATGACTGTGTTGATCTTCCTTAGTAAGAAACAGCTTTCAGGAAAACACAAGACCAGAGAAACAGCCACTTAAATCAGTGTATCTACTCACGAGAGCCTGAGTCCTTTAGTTCTAGAGGAGACACAGCTGTGTTATTTTACTACCATAGCTAGGAGATTATTTATGTGTGCAGAATACAGTTTTTAACTCACATTTCAGGCATCTGTGTTTACTCTGCTGGAAGCAGGTCAAGCTAGGAAGTGTTCTAGTTCATGCTGACACGTACAGAAAGCTGTTCCTTGCTTCTGCTGAGAGCCTCTGAAAAGAAAATCCAACAGTTTGGAAAAAAAGGGAGAGCTCCATCTTGTTTCTTTCTGTGGGAGCATGGGAGAAGCATGGGAAAGGCAAGTCATGTTGGCACATGAAATTTGGATTTTCTGGAAATAAGTGGTGATAAATGGAGGCACCACATAAAAGAAACACAATGAGTCCTCTATGGAAATACAGCCTTTTGCAGGTTCAGCAACTTCTTTCTTGCTCTTGGGGTCAGAAGCAGTGTGAAGAAGAGTCCTCTTCAGTGAACCCTGTTGTATCCACGTCCACAGCCATCCCAGGACAGAAACACCCTGAGTTTGAAGATCACCTCCTGTGCGTGAGGCAGGTCCCCTCCACCTCCGTCACAAGTGAGGAGAAGTCATGGCATCATCCTGAGCAGCCCTAAGATGGAGACAGTGCAAATAAGAAATCACAGCAGTCCAGAATGGGAAACAAGAGCAGAGAGAGTGCAGGATGGGATGCTGGTACTAACGTCTGCAACGTATCTTTCTTTACCTAGAAACCTTGAACTCCAAGGTGCCAAAGACAGCCCTGGCTGCGCAGATGTCAGTGTAGTTGTATCCACTACTGCAAGCCCACTAACTACAAGGCAAAAAGCCTTCTGGCATCCCATGGTGTGGTCCTCACATGGACCTAAGAAACCTTGCACATTTCTGGAGAGCTTCCCACTAAGCAGTTCCTGTGCTGCCCAGGCTGGGGCTGGACCCCTCTACCAGGACCCTTTAGGTGATGCTGGCACTGGTGAACAGCCACCATGCTCTTCTCAATGGGCTTGGCAGGCTGTTTGCTGAGTTGGAGGTGCTCAGAGCATGAAGCCACAGAAATCTTCCTATGAAAACTTGTTTCTAGGCTACATCTCTCTGAACTCCTTCCACTGAACTGATTAAATGCTGATTTACAGGAATGGTATTTGTTTACATGTTATTGCTATTAGCAATTGGCCAGGATGACATAAGGTCTCTTTAGCAGCTCAGTAACACAAATTATTTCAGGGACTCAAAGATAATGGCACCACAAAGAATTGTTGAATGGCTGGGGAGCTGACAAGAAATGACAGCAGTACATCTACCTCAGCAGAACTGCTGTGTGCTGCTCCGGAGATAAGAGCTGTTGCCAGCCTTTCACACATCCACATGTGTTACACTTCGCTGCTGGGGAAAATAGCTATAAGGAATATTGCTCTTCACCCCATGTGAGCTCCCGTATTCAGAGATCTCTGAGGTCTCCAGCTGGGGTTAGGACTGGGGTTGTTCCCTGCTGCCAAAGATTTACACACCTCTGCCCTCAGTTCTCCTTCATGAAGATGCCACTGCCATCCTGTGAAACTGATGTGCATCTGTCTGCTGAGGACAGGCTTGAACTCCTGGGCAGTTAGATGAAGACTGAAGTAATTAGGAATGTCTCACTAACTGCAGTCTTGCAATACATTCCGTAAAGGGCTAACCCTGGGAAGCCAATGCACTGTACCTTTTAATACTCATATACCACTCCTTTCCTTTATCCTAACCTGTGGTCATGAATGCGGTTATACAAGTTGCCACAACTGTGATACCCCTGGATGAGCTCCTCAGCAGAGCTGCCAGCTCCCCTCCATCATGCTAGAGCTGCAAGAGGTGCTACCCCCTCACCAAGATTTAAACTTTCTGGATTGAGGTCTCGTGTGTGTCTTGCAGTAGCAGTAAGCAAAGAAAATCTGGTCCAGACACTGATTTGATCAGAGCACAGAAGGAGAGAAAAGGGATCCTTTCTGTCAGCCAGAAGCAAACACTGTTGAGGTTAGTGCAAAATAGCACTCTTACGTACAGCCAAAGTAATCCATGGTACCCTAACGTTACAACAGTATTCCTGAATGTTGTATGTGAGTTGAATACCCATCTATTTTTCCTGGAGATATACAAATCTACTTTACTGACCTTGTTAAAATCCATGGGTAAAGTAGATGTGTAATGCCCTTTGTAAATACCCCTCAGCTTTAAGATTAGTGCTAAGGAAGCTGAAAATGCTGCTGCTGAGCAGTTTCCCTCATGCAGACAGTTGTGTGGGGAAGCTGCAATGGGGGACACCAACCATTCCCTATCCAAATTCAGGTACTACATGCCCCACTCCCACATTAGAGCCCATCTCCTGGTCTGTTGTGACCATTGACTTGCCCACTTGCTTGGCAGGGGGAAACCAGAGCCAGGCAAGCTGAAAATTTCACTCCAGCCCTGGAAACAGCAGCACGGTTGCTGGTAACATCAAACAACAGTATTAAGACCCATGAGGCTCTCAAGGAAAATATGAGTGTGGATGGATCATCTCCTGATGTCCGATAAAGTTTGAAAGTCTACAGTCTGTGGTGTGTGGCCATGCTTCGCTGGATCCTGAGGCTGCCAGGCTCCACATTAAAGAAACAGTGGGGAAAAGAATTTCACAGTCTGATATACACCAGCCTTCCCAGGGACAGCCTTTATCTACTGAGTGCTTTCCTCACGGGCTGCCTCTGAAAGGGGATTTACTCTGCCAGGCTCCTGCTGCCTGTCCTCAGCCTGCGGTGGAGCGCTGCTGTTTGAAAGCGTGGTACCCCACTGAGACCCTCCTCCTGCAGTGCAGAACTGGCAGCCCTCTGCTCCACAGCCTCCCTCCAGGGGCTCTTCGTAGAGTGCTTTCCCGTGCTGCCAACCAGCACACTCAGCAGCAGTCATCTGTATCTGGTAGTCTTTAAAATGTCTCCAAACAGCAAATAATGTGCAGAAGACAACCTGGGGAACTGGGGTGGGGTAGAGCATCCTCTCTAGGGGGTGAATGGTCATTTTCTCATCAGGTGCCTAATTCCTTTCCTTGTGATCTTCACCAATGTTTCTAGGGAAAATAATGCCTGTTCTCTATCCTCTGCTTGGAGAACTCAGAAGACATGAAGAGGGAACAGTAGTAGTGAAGCTTTGGGGCATGTCTTAAACTCCTTTCTTTATGGGGCTCTATTCTTCCTCACTAAATTACTATTCTTCCTCTCAGAGAAGGTAAAACCATTAAAATACGCTGTTCTGACGACATGCCTAATAAATTACCATCTTTGTAACATAACAGCAAGGTGACAAAGCTGTTTTAATTGAGGTTGTCTTATCTGCCAAAGTCAGGATAGATGCAACTCCAGGCAAGGCAGGAAAGCAGGCTCAGCAGCTATTTGGGCACTTCCAGATTAGGTGGTCAGGAACTTCTATTGGCATCCAGGGATAATAGTAGAAGTTAATTAACACAATAGCAGTTGTGTTAATAACAAACTGCAGCACAACTCCCTTAGCTCTCCAGTAAATGCATTACTTCATCCTTACAAGGGGAAATGTTTCTTTCCTGGCTCAGTGTCTGTATCACTGAAAACCAGGCTTTAAATACATGATCCCAAAAGATATCAGCACTATGTGTAAACTTGTTTGCAGAGTGAAGAAGGACATCAGAAAGTCTTGAATCTATTTTAACTGATTATGTCGGTCTCTTCTTCTCCCCATTCCCCCCCTCCCTCCCTTGGAGTGGGGGGGGAAGAAAGAGGTTGGACTGAGTGGGTGGGCTGCGTGAGTTATAGTGGCTTAAACCACGACAAATAGGTAATTCCACATGGCGTCAGATATTCTTCTGGTTTGGATCTGGCTAGCCCATTAGTTCTGTAGCATTCTCCTTGAATGCAAGCATTTTCACTGCCCAAGTAAAATTCCTCTGTCTCTTGGTCTGCCACTTAAACCTACCAGTCCCCTCTGCAATGCAATGCCCAGGATACAGGGTAAAAAGAATTGTTCCCCTAAGCCATGTCTGACTCCCTCAGACAACCTGGCTTTATCCCTGAATGTCCTGACTTTGCCTGTCCATCCCACCCGTTTATTGCAAAAATCAAGAACAAGCAAGAACACACAAGATGTGGAGCCACTTAACTGCACAGGAACACAAAACTGAAATGGGCAACAAACACTGGATTCCAGATCAGACAAAATTCTCTTCTTTGTCCCGTCACCTAACTGAAAATACTCCCACAAACAATACAGAGAGCTGACTGCTCTAGAAATTTCAGCCGCACTAAAGGGACTCGGAGATTTGTCTCTGATTTTCTCCAGCCTCTTGGCCAAAGCCAAAAAGCTAACAAGTTAAAAAGCACAGAGCTCTGGTGCCTAGCATTTTCCCTCCTTACTTCACCCCCAAAACCCCTACAGTTTTGCATAAGGAGGATCCTGAAGAGCGTCAGTGAAGGTACTGCAGAGAGGGGATTGATGACTTTACAATAAGATACTGCGTGGAGCCCCAGGGAAGTTCCCTTCTTTGTTAACACAGCAGCTGCACAGGATTCCTATCTCCCATAAACAGACATGGAGAGTGGCACAATCCGGGGCCAGGGCGTCTGCAGGACACCAATAGCTGAGGAGGAGGATGGCACTTGTCTAAACCTAGAGAAGTGAAGTATCAAGAGGGACCTACTTTGGAGATAGAAGGTTGCCTGGCAACAGGCTTTGGGGATCTTTCAGCTGGGATCCTGTATTTCTGTGTTCACCATTCATTGCACCTCAGATACATGCTGGAACAGCATCTCTCCTGTTGCCACAGAGGCCTTCCAAAATTGGCTGATTCCAGCTCTCTTCTCCCATACTTCATTTCCACTCCAACTCTCACATCCATGTGATCTCCAGCCAGCGGTCAGCAACAAGGATTTCTGAGATGTCTCAGCAATGAGTTGATCTACAAACATATAAAGTACCGATATCATATAATACATCTAACAAGCTATAAACAAATGTCCAGAGAAGGGAAACAGAAAGGCTGCTGGATTCTGATTACATTTTCTTGCCTGTCCCTGGGTTGCTTAAAATGCCCAAACTGTTCTTCCAAGCTTAATTTAGCAGCACAGTACAGGTAAAGAGGTAACTAGCAAATGCTCACAAGCCTCCACATAACATTTCTCTCCTGCATCTGCAATCTTCAGGAGGAATCAAGCCATAGGAAGCTTTTCCAGCAATTTATGCTACCTGGCACCCAACATTTGCATTAGTTTTTCCATATGGCCCACGGACCTGACTACCAGCTCCCTTTCAAAACAAAGTGTAAAAACACCCTACATTTTCTTTAGTGAGGACACCAGAAGACACTGCTTAGCCCTTTTTGTTTCATACAGCTTGCAAGTATCTTGCAGCAGCTCCTAACCTTTGGGGTTATTTCCTTTTAGAGCAGTCACTGCAGCTAAACAATTGCAATCTCCTGTAGAAAGCAGTTGGCAAGCTGTCAGTAAGAGAGGAATGATTACACATTCTGCTTTTGATACTATGGGCCATAGATGATGGCACAACAGTAACTCACATACAGCTAAGAGAAAACAAATGGCCTTCCCAGCTGCAGTACAAGAGAGTGCCCTCCACACCCTGCTGGCACTGCCAGGCACCTGTCCAAGTGATCGACCTCCATCTCCTGTGTTCCACCTGGAAATATGTCTGGTCTGGATGAATTACTGGCCATTGTCCTTCCCATGTGCCTGTCTGACATATATCCAATTTCTTCTCCCTCCACTCAAGACAATGCTTCCTTTAGGAAGCATAATGTCTTGGGAATCCCCTGCCATTAAGGCAGCTCCAAGGCAGCTTCTTGGTCATTGTGACCTTGGCAGCTCCCTCATCTACTCTCCTTTTTCCAGTTTGGAGAGCTTTTCTGTTCTTCACTTTATATCATTCCCAACCATTCCATAAGTATAACCTCCTCTTCCAGGATCACATCTGAGATTCCTGTGCAGTGATGAGTGTCTGTAGATGTTCCTCCGCATTCCGCTTGCTTTGTTCTGAATCCAGCAGTGTCCCTCATGTGCATAGATTTTATCTTGTGGTCTGTTGCATCCCAAATTTCATCATTTGTCATTCCTTGAAAATGAGTCATTCCCATTCCTGGTTAAGACAGGAACAAGACTTTGCCCTTACAATGAAGGGTGGAAAGCTGGTCTCACTCAAAATGGAGCCCTCTTCAGCCCTTCAGACTGAAGAGAATGAAATCACTCCCTCTTTGATTCAGGAAAGGAGGAAATCCTCCGAAAGGCAGCAGATAAAATCTTTCTCTGCATTGGCAGAGCATCATCTAGGAAAGTTATCACTATTTGTGAAGTATTTGATTTTATCAACATGCATCATTTTTCATCTTTGGGAGCTTTAGATTCCTTACTCAGCTCTGAATTGAGTTTGCGACTCTTTCTGATACCTGGATAAACTTTAGCACCCAAATAAAATGCAAATTTTCCATAGAAGCTACACATCTTCAGTACAAAGGGAAAACCATTAAAGAACATATGGCTCATTTTGGAAAAGAAAATTAATTACAAGATAACAGAGGGTTGCATTTTCAAATTGCTAATGCTATCATCTGAGTGCTGGATTACAGAGTAGTCTGAGAGAAATTCCACCTCAAAAACTGCCAATGAATTATTTCCCATCTAAAATGTAAATCATTGTTTTCAATTACAGAGGAAGAATTCCTAAAAATTTCTGTAGGAGGGCCCCAGGTGCAAAATCCTGAGAACCACATTCAGTCATGTTCTTTCCAGAGCTCAGCTGGGTTACATGGGAAGCATGTTCCCTTTGCCATCTCAGCCAGCCAGGATAAATGGGAGTGAGCCACTTGTCCAGGCAGCCAGCTGGAAGCTCGGACTTTAATGTGGTTCTTCCAAGCAACATCTTACTTGGAAAAAAAGCTCCTGAAAACTTGATGACTACGGTGTAAAAATTGAAAGGTAGATTTCAGAAACAGACCAAGAAGGTCGTGCTGCAATCCCTATGCAGGGCAATTGTGGACGCTTTTCTGTGGATGCCGGAGAACGACTTCATCAGGGACTGTAGTGATAGGACAAGGCGTTGGTGGATTTAAACTGAAACAGGGGAAGTTCGGGTTAGATATAAGGAAGAAGCTCTTTACTGTGAGAGTGCTGAGGCACTGTAACAGGTTGATGAAGTGATGAATGCCTCATCCCTGGCAGTGTTCAAGGCCAGGCTGGACAGATCCTTGGGTGACATGATCTGATGTGAGGCGTCCCTGCCCACAGAACTTGATAATCTTAAGGTCCTTTCCAACCCAAACCATTCTATGATTCTATGATTCTGTGATTCTATAATACTGTGATGTTTGGCACACATATCACTGGAAACCTAGCAGACTGAAATGATCATCTCTCTGATAACTTGACAGCTGGTTTCTGAAAGTGAAACTGGCACAGAGGTAAAATGTCAATGGTTTTAGGCATAGTCCAAATGACTGTTCCTCCTCTCTGCATGCAGTCCAGTTCATTTGCACAAAAGAGAAGTGCTTTCTCCTAACAGCTACTTCTTCCTAAGAGTAAAGACATATGGTCAATGGAACAACTGCTTTATCAAAGGTAAACAAATTCAGCTCTTAGTCTCCATCTAATCATTAATACAATGTTTATCCATCCCATGTTGCAAGAGTGTAATGTGTTCCAAATGGGAGTTCTTGAGAAAAAAAAAGCTTTCGTTGCCAACCCTTCTCTCTGCTCATGTCAAATACTTTCGTTAAGAGCTTCAGGAGCTGGAGTTTCTCTAAGCAGTATCCTACCAGCACAATCTAGCTCTCCTCCCACCCC
>JANRGW010033873.1:0-11745 GCA_024733675.1 Psilopsiagon aymara
CACCCTGTGCCAGCGCTCAGCACCCTCACAGGGAAGAGCTTCTGCCCAAGAGCTCATCTCAGCCTCCCCTCTGGCAGAGGAAACCCATTCCCGTTGGCCTGGCCCTACAGGCCCTTGGCCAAAGCCCCTCTCCAGGTTTCTTGTAGCCCATTTAGGCACTGGAGCTGCTCTGAAGGTCTCCCTGGAGCCTTCTCCAGGCTGAACACCCGCAGCTCTCTCATCCTGGCTTTATGTACTGGAGGGAAGAAAAGCCCACTTAACCTCACAAGGGCTGTATAAGCCCAACACTGCCGAGCTGCTGCTTGTCAGGTTTGATCTCCACCCCACACTGCAGTGTCTGCACACCAACGTGCCATGTTCCGCCAAGTGGGTGAGCGTGCGAAAGGGCTGCTGATGGAGCCTGCAGGGCCGCATCCTGACCTGGGATGCACAGGATTGTAGAAAATCAGAGCCAACTTTCCCCTGCATGGAAAATGCTGTGTGTAACACTGAGACAAATACCAAAGTCCTTAGCTGGAGCTTTGAACAAAAAAAAGAAGTAAAATATGAATCTCCCGTTGGCCCTGGTGAGAGTTTTGCCTGAGTAAGGACATCAGGATTGTGCATGCTAATTAAATGAAGGACCCATCCCTTCAGAGCCTGCTCTCTGCTGGGAATTCCCCTCCGAGTAACTTGCTCCCAGTGAGGAAAGGAGTTGCATGAAACATTTCCCAGATGGTGAATCTGTTCGAGAAAATCACAATCTGTTTGTGGCTTTTTCAAACAAAAAAGAGCACAGGAGACGCTGTGGAATAAATTTGCTGTTGCAAACCATTTGCTCAGTAATGGGGAGAATTTAGATGGGCAAAGAGCTGCTGGTTTTTCATCCAGAGGAGCCTTTTCTCCCTGCCTGGAAAAATGAGCAATGATTTAAAATCCGAGCCGCAGTGATGGATATTTTCAAAGCCCAATGCGGTTCCTTTATGATGCCTCTTCGTCTCTTCTAACATCAAGGGTGTCTGAAGCCACTGGGGAACGGTGGCCTCGTCCATGCAAACCTCCAAAGGAACAATTGCTGCTGTGTGCTGGGCAGAGCCCGGCTCTGCGCCTGCCCGGCACAAAGGAGCTGTTTCACACCGAGTGGCTGTGGCCCATCAGTCTCCAGGCAGCATCCCTGGGCACGGGGACCCACAGAGGCCCGGGACCCCAGGGCTGTGTGCTTCTGGGCATGTGGCAACCCAGACAGGGGAACGGGTTTGGGGGTGATGGAGCAGCCCTTGGCCTGGCGCTGGCTGCCCAGCAGCAGTCCCGGGCAGGCACGTCCATGGGATGGATGGAGGGAGCGTGTCCCACACCGTATGCAGCCTGGCTTTGCTGCGTTACTGCTGTTCCCTGAACATAGTTCAATTGCAATCTGAGTATCATAAAAAGCTCCAAGCCAAGAAAAAATCTTCCAAGATTTTGTTGTTGCTGTTTGGGTATTTTCCGTTTAAACTTCAAATGAACACTGCTTAATAGTTTCTTGGAAAGGCATTTGCTTGCAGTTATGTGCAATGTAGGCTCTGTTACTTCCTTCTTTTCCTTGTGAGGCTGACTGCAAGCTGTGTGGTGGTGAACCCAAAGCCCGGTGTTGTGCAATGCAGCGGTGATGGGGAGCAGCAACTCAGACGGGCTCAGGGTTAAACTGTGACATTTCCCTTCCAAAACTGATGGTGGATTCTTCTTGTGAGTACTTTGATTTAATCAGCCCACATCCTTTTAATAACCCAGCTAAGATTTACATAAACTTGTGTGTCTTGGGTTTACTGGGTTCAGTTTAGGAGTGATTTATGGCCCTTCAGGGTTCGTACCACTCGCTGAGCTTCAAGGGCTGTGGGTCGGGGACGTGCATGCAGTTCTCATGTGCTGCGGCCTTTCCTAAGGAGCCAAGCTGGTAGTGCTGATTTGCCAACAAATCTCCTATTTACTGTTCACCAGAGCATCAGTTGTGACAAATAAACAGAAGAAGGCAGCATTTCGCTGAAAGCATTCCATGTACTGATTAAGACACTATACAAAGAGAGCTCCTCAGGGGAAGGGGGAGGCTGGGCTGCAGAGGAGCTGGGGCTGTGCTCCGGGGGCTGCTGTCAGGGCTTTGCAGTGCTATCCAGGGTAAAAACCCCAGAAATCCCTGTATTTCTGATATCTGCTGGCCAAAGCTGCTTCCTTTGCAATAGCAGGGGGGTGGTTTCCACCGAGATTGTTTGTTTAAATGATGCCTTTATTCACACGTTGGGAACGCCTTCGGAAAGGGATGAATGCGGGGCCTGGGTTGGAGAAAACACAGGATAACAACATGATAGCAATGTGCCACAGTAAGGGCAAGCACATTTCACGCTTCAGGGACTGTAACTGCTTACCAGAGAGGTCAGGAAGGGACTGATGCTGCTTTTCCCATTCCTTGGGAATGCTGGGCATGCATAAAAGGGCAATAGGGGTTTTTGGTCTCTTCCTTTAAAGCATCAAACACCAACAAAGAAGTGAAGCAAGAACCAAGACCTGAAACCTGCTTCCAGCTCTGGATAAATGTCTAGTTCTGCTGGAGGCCGTGGCAAAGGCTCCGTGCTCGGATTTCCCCTCGTGTTCCTTTCAAACAAAACTGCCTGTTCTTGGTACAGAGAGTGATGCTCCTGGGTCAGGCAGCGACGTGCGTGTGTGCGGGAGATGTGCGGTGCTTTGTGTCCCCGCGTAGGACAAGAAACATGAGGCCAAATCCTGATGTCCCTTCAGGGCTCTGCTGGGAGGGGGGGGGTTCCGCTGACTTTGCTCTTTGTTGTAGCTCCCACGTTGCTGCTGTGCTTCCTGGCCTGCTCAGGACACACTGCTGCCTTCGAGAGCATAGGAGGACCATAAGAGAGAGATGGGTTTGCTTTTCCCATGTGAATGACGAGCAAAAGGGGTTGGGTTCAGCCGTGGTTGCAAGCTGCACCTCCGAGCTGTGGCCCAAAAGCCCTCAGAACAATAAGAAGCAAGGTGGGCCCCTTTGGAGAAACCACCCACTGCTGTGGGTCCCATGGGGCAGTGGCACCCATCACCCTCAGCTTGTGCTCGGTTGAGACAGTGCAGTGAAACCACAGAGATGGGTGAAGCCGGGTTTGTTCCCCGCCCGTGACCTTGAGCATCTTCTGCATCCTTCCAGCACATGATTCGGGGGAGAAGGCAGCGGCGGGGGCGGCGGCACAGGAGCTGAGCGTTTGTTCAGCAATCGCTGCGAAGAGCAAACTTGCTTCAATCTGCAGAGATGCCAAGTGAATTTTGTTTTGTTTTGGCATGTTGGAGGCAAGCCAGCAGCAGGATGTTGTGAAGTCTTCAGCAGCTCCTGCCTGCTTGTTCCATACCAAGCATAACTCTGTATATATTTTTATCGGCAAACTCGGTCCCACGCATCTGATGCACAAACAAGAGCCCCGGCTGCAGGGCTGCTCTGCCAGGGCGCTGCAGGATGGAGCCCTTCTCCTTGGCTCTGCTCTTCAGCCAGAGGGTCAGGAACCGAGGTTTGCAGGGCTTTTCCCACCCCCCTGCCAGCTGCGAAGAGGAAAATCAAGCGGCTGATTTGATGGGAGAGGAAAGCAAACCAAGTTCCGTGCATGCTGAGGTTCCTGCTTCCCGGTCTCGGGATTCAGCGTGTCCTGGCTGCAGTTCTGGAGAGGTTGCAGGGAATTTAGGGTATTCCTTTTTGCATTGCACGTGGGGATGAGGCGCGTTTCTGCTTTGTCAGCAGAAGGGCCTGCTCTCTGCCTTGCACAATAGAAAGCCACTGGGTATAAATAGCCTTTCATGCTTGTCACCTCAGTGACTTTAACGGCGATGCCCTGATTTAAGCCCTGCTTCCAGAAGATGCTTCAGGTGTGTGCTGTCCCCGCGGGACTGAGCGCTCATTTGAATGAAACCTGTTTAAGAGGCTCTAAGCAGCGTTGCGCTGAGCTTGTGTAAGCTCATGTTTTAGTGCTTTGCAGAGCTGGGACTGGCAGAGGGGGGAGGACTGAGCCCGTCGTCGCTGTTTAAGCACTACAACTGTTGCCTTCACAAAGGATCAGTGCTCAGAACAGGGAGACATCTTAAGAGTGTCTGACAAATATATGTACGTTCAGGGACCGTGAGCTTTGAATGCTTAATACAGGGAATGGAATTGAACATGACAGAGCTCCACAGAGGACAGAGCCAATGCTATACCTGCCTGCCTCCAACAAGCCCCTGGGATCTGCAGGGCGGGATGGCAGCTGCTGGTGTGGGGGGCAGGATGGGTGCCCAGCACCCACCAGGCACAGAGAAGATGGGGCTCTTTCCTTTCTCTCTTCTTCATCTCCAGCCTCCTCATGGAGAGCTTCACAGCTCACTCTCATCAGTGTTTTCCAGTGCTTACCAGCCCGCAGCCCCGGTATCACCTGAGGTCAGGAAGCAGTATCCATTTAATAGTACTGATGACATGATTTACCGCAGGGCACTTAAGGCTGGGCTGGGTACAGGTTCCCAGCTGGAGCAACAGGAGGAATGGGCAGAAGCATCCTGACAGGGTGACCCACTCCCACTCTTCCCTCATCCCATTTGCCCTGCCTGCATCCTGATTGTCCCTTTGTTCCTAAGAAAAGCATCTGAGGTGACTATGGATGCCTTTTTAAATGCTTATCGTCACATTATCCATCAGATACATCTTTACAATCATTCATTAAATTAGAACGTACGTTTCATTCTTCTTTCTTAGAATATTAATGCCTACTCCTGGCTGAAATGCCATATGAATATTCATTAAAAAATCAATCAATTCCTGTGCCAGGAATGATGTCATTTGAGCAATAACTGAAGCAGTAATCGAGCATGCTATGGAGAAACGATGAATGCCATCAGATCTAATGTTTATTGAATTCCGGGTGGGTAAATCACAGGGGGTTTTTTTCCATCCTTTTGTGTGCATTAACTGCTGCTCCAGTTCCTCCTCCTGCCCGGCACCGGTCAGCCCAGCAGGAGCAGGGAGCACCTCGGAGCAGGTACGAGACACCCCACAAGGATGGCTGGGGGCCGGGGGGAATGGCACATTGCTGCAGGGCTCTTAATGAAGAGAGGATTAGAAATCTGTCTTACAACAATGGGAAACAAAAGCTCTCCAAACTGTTGTGGGAAAGCTGGGAAATTAATAGGCTGGAGTCCCCTTTCCAGCAGATCTTTGGCTGGCAAAGCTCTTTCTCATCACTTTGAGCATTGTCCTGAGGGACTTCAAGTGATGGCTTTTCTTGGGTTCTCCTCCCGGTTTTTAATGGTGGAGCTACCAGAGCAAATAGAGAATAAAGAGTAACAATACACTTCGGGAGGGATCATTATTATTCTACATTTTCTCACATCAAGACTTTCTCAACAATAGCAAAGGAGCTGTGCCAATGCACGGGCTCTGACTACAGCTCCTGTGATAAGATCACACTCTGGTTGTGTGGGAAATATTAAGAGTTTTGGCTTGACTTCAGCAGCAAAGTCGCTTTGCAAGTCTTTTGTGTGCAATGCACCAGCTTTATCTGAGAGGTGCTTTTCAGGATGTGCTTTTTGCAGTAGCTGCCGTAATAAAATCCTCCATCAGGTCTGCAGAACAAATTACACAGAGCATTTGTCCTGGGGAGAAGTGGGTTTGATTGTAACTAAACGTGTTTCCAGAGATGACTCTCAGGACATTCTCACAGTGTGTTGGAGCTAAATATTTAGGAAATGTCACAGTCATAAGACATGAAAATTCTTAGCATGAATTAAATTATTGCTTAGTCACTCAGATTACTTTGATTGCTCAAAATAAAGACTCAGACTGTGCTATGTGCAGCAGCAATATTTCAGCTCAGAGCTGCAGGGCTGCGCCATCCCTCTGCCTGCTCCATGGACTCCTGCTATCAGTGGAGAAGACAAGCCTGGGTCGGCTGGTTTAGTGCACATGTGAATGGTGGCAGGTAACATCTTCAGCGGGTGTCGGTGGCAGTATTAGCCCAGTCCCAGGAGTGAAAGCGCTGCTTCCCAGCAGCACCCACCGGTGACACCGGCTCCTGGGCTCCTGGCAGAGCAGCAGCAGGGAGCCAAGGTTACCCGCTTCCACCTCCGGCACTGCAGCATCAACTCATGCATCACTGCTCTGACAACAGTGACTTGCTGTGTCAGTCACATCACAGACGCTTCAATCCAAAGTGTTCTTCTATGGAAAGGAAGGGGAACACCGATTATGCCAGGCTCATTTACATGCTTAGCTTAAAGAAATGAGCTGCCTGACTCTGTCTCAGGCGGTGTGATGCTCTCACTGAGGGCGTCATCGTCTCCTCCAGAGAAGATCGCAAACTCCTCGTCCACTTCGCACCTGCCCAGGGATATTCACCCCTCCAGGGCTGACCTGAGCTGCTTGTGTTTCTGTGTATCTAATTCCCCAAATGGTGGGGGATGTAAGAGGATGTGTAGGGAGAGGATGAACACCATTTATTTACTTAGTGGTCAACTTTAGATTAATGAAAATTGCTGTGCAAGAAAGACTTTGGGAAAGGGATGGCTCTGTCAAAGAGATGAGCCATTCTGCGTGTCCTATCCCAAGTTTCACAACTCTTTAAAGCAAAAGGGGACCTCAAATGCAACGTGCTGCAGTGGGAGCGAGGCCTAAAGAGTCTGGCGCTGCAGCCACCCAGGTTGCTTGGCACAATAGATCCTGTGCTAACAAGATGCACACTCACAGAGCCAAGAGAAAGATGATGCATCTGGGGAGCAGAAATTCTGGTCAGACCTTAAAGAGGAAGCAGTGAGCCAGAGAAAGGCTTGTAAAGTCCTGTGAATTGTGCCAGTTGGAGTTAAATGCAGTTTCTGAGCAGTAAAGGCAATTAAATACCAAGATCATTTACAAGAGGATGTTCTATCCACCAACATGTTGGATCTTTAAGATGAAAGTAGATATTTCTCTGAAAAATTTATTTTAATGATGCTCTTGGGAAAAGAGCCTCCATTCTGTCTGGGGAGGTCAGGAGCCTTCCAGCACCAGCCTGGCAGCATCAGCTGAGCCAGGGCAGTCAGCACCTGCACGTGAGTTAACACAGCCAAAGGGAAAACACCTCCTAGAGCTGGGTTTTCTCTTCTCCCACTCATCACCCAACCCTCATGCAATAAATAGCTTCCGAAACAGACCAGTGATCCGTTAGTTTGTTGTTGTCCTGCTTGCACCTTGTGGGATCCAGCTGGAAAGGAGCAGTGCCTTGTGCTTCTGGAGCAGTTCTGGCACCAAGAGCTGTTTACAAACAAGCACACAACCTTGGACCAGTTGAGGTAGGACAATGTGGCCACCTTGGAGACACTCTCATTTCTGTTTGGTTTAACTTATTCCTAATCATTTTAATGTACACCAAATAAGCCTGGTGGTAGTCAAAACAACCACCATTTACACCTTGTCAGCTGTGTGGCAGAGGGTGGTTCCCAAGCCTTGTGCAGCTGCTTAATGTAAAGAACTCAGACCTTAATTTACTTTATTGTTAATAAATAACAACTGCAACCTCTGATTCCATCACATGGGCTCGCTCTGAGCAGTGCCTTATCCCATGAGTGACTTCATCATGTTCCTGGGGTTGCTGATGAGGGAAAGCCCTGCCCAGGGGAGTGAGGTGGCAGAGTCTGCTAGTGGTGTTTCCCACTTTTTGGTCAGCATTACGTGAGCTGGAGCAGGCGGAGGGTTGGGATAACTGAGGCTGTCACATCGCTTTCAAAGCCGGAAAGGAGAATACCCATCAGAGAAAAGAACTGAGCTGAACAGCCACCAAAGACAACACAGGAAAGGTTTTCTTGGGTAAGAGATTGTCTCCCGGGTCTTGCAGCTTTGGCTGAGCAAAGATTTCAGGGGCTTGTCCCAAAATGCAGTGTTTGTTCCCCACCCCTCCTCAAGTGCGGTGGGTATCAGGAAGGGGGTGTGAATATGCTGTTCACTGTCCCATTGCGCCCAGCAATTGCCATTACTAATGTTATAAGCAGGCTGAGATGACACTTATCTGCCAGGGTCATGGTCTGGTTCAGGGAGCTCAGACACCGTCAAAATGCCAATTCTGAGCCCTGGGCCTCCTGGGAGATCTCTGTGGGCTGACATGAAAACATTGCAGGGCTGGAATGAGACCCCCTGTGACCCAGGAGAGATTTACTGCAGCAGGGTTAAAGCTTTCCCAGTGAAATATGTGCCAGCAAGGCTCCCTAATGGGAGCAGAGTGTAATTCTGGAGTGGGAAGTGGAATGAAGACACCACAAAGCGGTCAAGGAGCAGAGGAGCAAGAGACTAATGAGGCAGAGCCCGCATGGTCACAGGTTGTCATTTAACCTCTTTATGAACATTTTCCAAAGGGAAATGCAGGCGTAATGCCCACCTCCAGACCCTTTGAGTTTTGTAGCTGAGAGGCATGTACTTAGAATCATAGAATAGTTAGGGTTGGAAAGGACATTGAGATCATCTAGTTCCAACCCCCCTGCCGTGAGCAGGGACACCTCCCGCTAAACCATGTCACTCAAGTAAACCATTACTTAGGTAGTTCCTGCTCTGTGTGGCCAGAAGCTGAGTATCCTCCCACACCACTGAGCTCTACAATGCTGACTACAACAGCCGCCCTGAGGAGCCAACTCTTTCCTCACTTACAGTGTTTTAGGTTTGTCCAAGGACATTAACATTTGTCTCTACTCTTGCTGCTGGAGCACAGCAAGCAAAACTCATCATCTGGCAGAGTTCACTTGGCTGCTGTGATGGGGAGAGGAAAGGCAAATCCCTCTGCCATAAATGACTCAAGTACGTAAACAAGGGTTTCTGATACATTTAGGTTTGTCATTTCCTGCTGTTTGTGATGGTATGTTAATCCCAATGAACTTTACCTGGCTGCGATATAGCTGCTGTTTCCTCTCCGCTCTTCTATGAGTTCCAAGCACACTGAAGTGTAAGCTAAGTGTACCAGCAAAGTGTTGGTTTCTAGCAGCACGTCATTCTCTCTGCCCACCAGACTGCCCCGTAGTTCACAGTGCAGAGCACAACCTCTTGTGTGCGTTGGACTGGGGAGGTAACACTGCTTCTACCTGCGAAGAGAGCTTCCATCCCAATATGACAATTGATCTGCCGTGTGAAGGCCTCTGAAGGTTTGCTTCAGAGGAACCATTCTGAGGCAGACTTCATTTTTCCATTTCTTCCATCGTCCTTTTCCAGCCCGGAGCTGCTCCACTGGGTTTATGTGGCACAGCCCAGCCTGCCCTGTGGCACACCCGGGCCACACTGATGGCCATCCCATGGCATCATCTCTGCAGGGAGGAAGACTGGAAAGATCTTGCAGGTCTTGCTCGTTACCGAGCTTGCTGGAAAGTCATGTCTGTGCACAAAATGAATGTGTCCTCTGCTCACTGGGTTCATAGAAGCATGGAATGGGTTGGGTTGGAAGGGGAACTCATCCTGCTGCAGCCCCTGCCAGGGGCAGGAACACCTTCCACTAGAGCAGGCTGCTCCAAGCCCCATCCAGCCAGGGGCTTTGATTTGTGACCTGTGGCATCTGATACATCAGAGTTTGATGCTCTGGTGCTTTGCTGTGGGCCCCCTGAGAGCTCTGATGCCAGAGCCAGGCCTGGTCCCTTCTGCTGCCACTCACGAATACAACTGGAAACCAAGATGCAAAGTGTATTTTAACCACCTTCAGCACCCTTAGAGCCCGGAATTTGGAAAGGGAACAAAATCCCTAAAGCTCTGCCATGGACAGCTGACTTTTAACTGAAGAGCTGCAGTCAGGAAGGGTTAAATGGATGTGAGCTGCTGCAGGGCTGTTTCTTCTGCTTCACTAAGAAGAAAAACCCAGAAGTTCGCTTTTCTCCTGCAAGAATGTAAATGTTGGGTGTTTCATCAAGTGATTTCTCAGCCCTGCAGCCATCCTTCAATTTGAAATGCTAGATTAAAAAAGAGAGAGAAAGAAAGAAAATATTTCCGTCAGCCCAAGAACACTTTGCAGACATTATGGGAACTGTCGCCTTTTCTGTTTCCTCCAGTCACTGAACCAATCTTTTGCATTAAAATCAGCGCAGTAGTAAATAAACATGTTTTTTCGAGCCCTGGAGCCATTCTGAGACATGAAATGGTACTTTAGAAATGTTTCTTTCTCCATCACAGAGTGTTTTTAAGATGTCCATGGCTGATGGGAGGGAAGATGCTCTCCTGGCTGCAGCATTAACAGCCTTTCTGCTCTCTCAGAGCTGGGGGAGGCCCCGGGCAAGTCATGGCACTTGGATTTTCCATCCTGCTTAAGCACTTGGGGAAGAACAGGAGTTCTCCACCTCTGCAGGGTGTCACAGCTCCCCATGGACGTGGCCTGGGGATTCCAGAATCCACACCACTGACTCCCATTGCTGCACCGAATGGAGAAACGTGGCCAGTAAATCGTGTCCCATGTCCTGTGGAACACAGGGATGCTCTGACGTCGGCTGTGGTCCCTCAAGGAGGGACATGGGGATGGGGCTAGCTGTTCCCACTGGGATATGTATACTCCAGGAGATATTTTATGTATTTGGACTGGAATGAAACTCAGAGGCTCTGCTATGTCCAGAAAGTGGCCAAATGGGCCACCACCGCCTGATTCCCTCCTCCGTGAAAAGGCCAGTGGGTGTCATGCAGTGTTTGTAGCATCATGTTGGAATACTTCATGGAAACCGGTGGAGAGGAGCAGGGAATGTCCCATTTTAAGGGCAGCAGGGTTGCTCTACTTCAGAATGCACTTTGGGATAGGTATCTCATGCATCATCCCAAAACCCCCCAATTTTCTCTTGTGCAGCAAAGCAAATGCATCTGTCCCAACCTGACACTGCTGTGCCAAGTGTCAAGTGCTGATGGAATTCCTTAGCCTCCAGCAGTTCCAGGCTGATGTTTTAAAAATAGGGATATTTTGGTGCAGATTTTAGGGCATCCTCGACATGATGAATGTTGGAAAGAGAGAAACTTCCAGATGCAAAGAAGCTCTGACACGATCTCAATGTGGAACAGACAGAAAGAGGCTCGTGCTTTAAAGAGGGTTTCTGTGATTTCTTTGAAATGCGTTTAGGAGATGTGGGGTGAACGCCGTGCACTTAAATCACACAGATCCACTGCGGATTTGAGTATTAGAGAAGCAGCAAAGCAAAATGAGGTTTTGGTTTAGGCCACAGGAATGGGAATTCGCCCAAGAAGATAAAAGGGAGTGAGATAATAACATAAAATAAATAAAGTAAACCAAACCAAAAGATAACATGGAATGAAGTAAAGTAAACCAAGATAAAATGAAAAGAAATAAGGTAAAATAAGATAATGAAGAAAGTACAAGAAAATAATGGGACATAGAGTAAAATAAATAAAATAAAAACTATGAAGACTAAATAATAGAATAGAATAAACCAAGGTAAATTTAAAAAGAAAAAAAAAGATAAAATATCAATAAAGCAAAATAAAGTCAAATAAAAGGAACCAAGGTGAATTTTAAAAATAAATAAAATAAAAAATGAAATGAAATAAAATAAAAGTAAAATGAAATGAAATGAAATAAAATAAATAAAAGTAAATTAAAATGAAATGAAATGAAATAAAATAAATAAAAGTAAAATGAAATGAAATAAATAAAATAAAATAAATAAAATATAACAAAATAAATAAACTAAAATAAAGCAAGCACCGGGAGAAGACAAAGCCGGACCGACCCCGCCTCGCCCCGGGCCCCGCGCACCGCAGGGCCGCACCCGGAGCGCGCCCGCCCCGCC